>JABUQX010112204.1:15000-36766 GCA_015478945.1 Trachelipus rathkii
ATTCATATATTTATCTGATAAATGCCCTTGTATAATTACCCACTTTCTTAATTTAACTTATGTGTTTTAAACATAACATACAAAACTATTACACACACATATCTATATTATTTAAAAAAAATTCACAAATATTTAATTTTTCTCACTAGCTTTCTGCCGCTTCCCAGCATCGGCCTCTTCAGGTGAGCTAAATAAAACGAAGACTTCTCGCGTTGATGTACCTCAAAGATGATCATGTTATTGACGTGGGTGGTGTTGTTTTATTTATTTATGTCGATCTTTTTGTAAAATATCTTGTATCCTCAAATTAATTTAAATTCTGTTGCTACATCTATATTTACTTCTCCTGCCATTTTTGTTATAATTATTACTATTTCTTATCGGCAATACGGATTCAACTTAGTTTCCCTTTTTTATTGTCGGAACAAAATTACAAGGTTCCATGTTGTCGGATATTTATTTTTATGTATTTTAAACTTCTCGCTAATGAGGTAAGAGCTGAATTTATTTCGTCGGAAATTAAATCGTGTTTGTGCTGGGTTTTACGTCTATTTAAATCCACCGTTTCACCTATATATATACTTGCACAGTCATGACACGGGATCTTATTTACGCATTGTTTATTGGATGACATGGGATCTTATATACGCATTGTTTATTGGTGGCATTTCTAAATTTATTGGGTTTCAAAACTCTTTTAAGAGGTAGTGTATTTGATGGAGTAGTAACTATGGTATTCGGTAAAATTTTCTTGATGAACTCAGGAATGGGATACGGGACTGACAAATAGGTGTTTTTTCCTCTGAGGTGCTGGGTATGGTGGTAAAATTTCTCTTTGCTTTCTCAATGCTTTATTAATTATATATGAAGGATATTGTAAAGTTTTAAAGGTTGCAAAAAGAAAACTCAATTCATCTTGCAATGTTGAAGGGGAAGCAACAAACCGTATGCTCGTAAAAAATAATGCAGAGAGGGCTACCAATTTTGTAATGACGGGATGAAAGAATAGCCAATGTATGGTAAATTAATATTTGCCGATCGTTTTTTCTGTATATTGAAAGAGATAAATTGTCAATTAGATAGACCATTCTATCTTAAGTGTCCAAAAAAGGCAACGACTTATCGTTAGGAATTTCTATAGTAAATTGTAGGTTGCTATTATATGAGTTAATAAACTTAAGAATATCCTGTGGTTTTTTTTGAAGAGGAATTTGCACTGAATACGTCAGTAGTATATGGGGGAGTTCGGCAGGAGGCGAATGTTCGTCATTCGTCTAATGACGAACATACATTCGCCGAATGCCGAATATTTTTTTTTTAGTGCTTTTTTTTTTTTTTTTCGGCGTTTTTTTTTTTAATAATCAACGTACGTTCATGGTCGTTTTTAATCCGCATAGGATGTCTCGTGTTTCGACGACGCCGTTTTCTTTTTCGCAGCCGCAGGAACCGGACCGCAAGTCCTGCACCGGAACCCGGCTCAAACGTCTGAAAGAAGCTAGGGTCGCAACCGCACCGCATGGAAACGCCTGAAAGCTTGGATTCGCACAGCACGCGCGGTAATCGATTTCACTCTTTTTTCTATAAATTAGCTACGTTATGGGACCATTTTTTAGTTCGTAATAAAATTACGAATGTTATTCATTACTGACGTCAAAGATCTGCTTAGTAACAATATGTTGTCAAGGCACACGGAATAATATATTTGGGTGATTATTAATTCACATGTTGAAATCAATTCAACTCATGTTTACACATGGCAGCTTTAAGGTATACATATGATCATAGAATTATGATTCAGTTAACCAAATAATTACATTCCTTTACGCTTATGCGAATTGTCTTTACTTCCATATGTCCCTTACAACTCTTTGTCCTTTTAACCTACCATCATAACATCATTTTTCCTTTTGTTTCAAAGGTGAATAAAACACCTTCTGCTTTACTGCTCTACTGTTTTAGGGTCTGTAAAACAAGAATTTTTAGTTAAAACATATACCTTACATACCTAAAAGCAGTAAAACAATATCGCATTTGCATAGCATCAATATGAATTATGTATTGAGCATGAAAGTGTTTGGACCAGAGTCACATAGGCATCGATGCATCGATGCATCGGATCAATAATGGTTTAACACATAACATGTTTAATGCTTTACGTTTTTAAGTTAAGTTTTTAGGTTATTAAAATATCGATTATTCGATTAATCGAAAAACAAGTAAAAAATTTTTTTTTTTTTTAAGTTCATTGTATAATAATGCAATTCATTTTTCTTAATAAAGTTTCGATTAATCGTTAGATTAATAAATCATACCCTTAATTCCGCTAACTCTTTATCTCAGATGTTTCGTTAATTAAACGAACAATGTATTACAAACTCACGTAATCAAGTACAAGCATCATACATCTCTTCCTCCAGATTTACTTAGTTCAGCTTTTTAAACAATGTATCTTTTACAAAATTATTACACATCAAACCTAATAAATTATGGATTAAAAAAAAATGAAAAATAGTAAAAAAATTTATTACTATTACCTTTTATTAATGAATATTACAAATAGGAACAATATTATATATATATATATTATATATTATATATATATATAGTATATATATATATATATATCATATACATTTTAACAAAATATTTTCAATAGAAATTAGTCCGTATAATATATATTATAATATATATATGACATTTACAAAATTTTTCAAATGAGAAATACGTTGTAATAGTAATATATATAATAATATATATATATATATATATATATATTATATATTATATATATATATATATATACATTTTTACAAATATTTGTTCAAAAATAATATATACATATATATATAGTATATATATATGATTATATATATATATATAATATCTATATATAGTATATATATATACTAATATATAGTATATATATAAGCATTTTTTACAAAATATTTCAAATAGAAAATAGTTGTATATATATATATATACTATAAATAATATATACAAAGGTTAATATAATATATATATATATATATATATATATAATATATATATATATATCGTATATGATATATCTAGATATAACTAATGCCTTTAAATCCATAGGATACTGTACGGAAAGAGTTTCGTACAAAGATACGCTTATCGGAAGTATGTTGCAGCATTCTAGAACCCGTTATAATAGTAACTCCTCCATGTTTCCCTGCTTGAAAGGTTGTAGTAGGTATGTTGTAACATAATCCACCTCTATTACCTCCATGTAAGTCTGCTAAAGGATTCTGTGATTCATTTGTTCTGGCTGCAATTTTATGTGGAAGTTCTATTTCAGCTACTACATTATCTTCATCGTCATTATCCAATTGTATTTCGTTCATTGCCTTTACTGTGACGTCGCTGTATCTGATGTCTTCATACAATGATTCATCGTGTCCTGAACTATTTTCAGAACCACGTTCAGTTACTAACTTCAACAATTTCCCGAAGTTAATAGTATCTTTAGTGTCTTTACTGATTGTAAGACCTTTAACTTTTACAATATATTTTATACCACCTTCCTTAGTTCTTATTCTGACAGCATATGATTTAGGCCACTGTGCATACAAAGAATCACCATAAGCCTCCCTCTCTCATAATGCAGCTATTTCATCTGTTTAAATTCGCCTAAAAAAGTTACTGTATCGGGGACTTCATCGTCCTTCGCCAGATCAAAATACGAAGATCTGTTCAGCAATATACTGCCCTCTTTTCTTACTATTAAGTCACTCGTAATAATTTTATAGCGGGACATACTGCTTGTCGGTACGATGCTATATGGATGTTTGTAGTTGCTGATGAACGTTCAGCTAATTCATTTTTTACAATTGTAACAAATATTGTATTGCCTATAGGCACAAAAACGGAAGGACCTTCAATATCACTTTGATTGATTAATTCCCCATACTTCTCTATCGCTAACACATACTCTATCTTCCCGCTTTGGTGTATTTTGTGCGCAAATTTTCCCCATAAACTATTTAAACACAGTTTCGCTATGAAATCGCATACCTGGGTTTCTTCTTGATGTTGTTTAATGTTCGAGTTCTACGACTTCTTTTCTTTGAATAGAGGCGGACGAATTCTTAAGGTTGTTTCTTCAAAGTCAGGATCGTCTTCATCGATAATCTATGGGGCAGCCTGGAAGCTTCTGTCTATATTTTAATGAAATGGTTTAACATAGCCCTTTCAAAAAGAACTTCTGTTTCTTTAAATACCCTCACTCAAATATCCTTAATATTTTATATCCAATATCCAACGCAGTTTAATGTTCAGGAGTTTGTGTATACACCAATCTATTCACGTTCAATTCTCATTATGAGTACATTTCTCTACAACACCTTTCTCTACCATTCGCACATAGATGGGAACATTAGTTTTCTTTTAGTCCGTTCAGGAAGGTACAGGCAAATGTAATAATTGCTTGAGGCGGCAGATCTTGATATACGCAACACCAAAATATTTGTCATCGATTCCTTTCTTAAAATCCTCAATATCTGGTACTTTATCGCCTATTAGTTTTTCAGGTGGGCCACAAGGATACTTTCATTCGTTTCTGTAAACATATGGATAAAGAGCAGTGATAATCGCAAATACATTATCTTTTAACCCTCTTTGTTGGCGATAATAATGTAACGAAGGCTCGTACGACCCTCAAACAATGATTTGGTCTATTAACAAGTCTATTGTTAAAGCGTTCGTTCTTATTACGCTGTACATATTCTTTAATAGTCAGTACCGTCTTTATCTATCGAATATTCGGGATCTTGAATTGTTTCTTCTTTCTGTGACTTCCATTCGCACTCCCACACTCGACCCACATAATCCATTTCTCTGTAAAACATCTTTTGGTTTTCATGGTTAGAGTGTAGCCGGTCTGAAGAACATTACCAGAAGTGTCCTTTTCCTTTATACAGTCCCTTTATGCCATGCCATGCACATCCAATGATTATAAAAATGCCTGTTTTACGCGTTTACGATAACCGAAACCGTCAGGTACAGGCCATTTATTTTTTATTTTAAACCCTTTCTCTCTCCCCCGTTTCGGGCATGTCTTATACTGGTAACTTATTTAATTTTCTCTTTGATACATCCACCAACGAATAGCTCATTAGTGAAAGTTTTGGATTTTCTCTACTAGAATAGTATTTTCCTTCGGCATGATATACATTTTTTATAGATCGTCGTAACATAAAGATGCAATCGTTCGTGCATTAACAAAAGCAGTAATATTAAAGTTCTTTTATAAAACTGATACAGACTTTTTCTAACAAACATTTTCTAAGCACAATTAGCATCCTGGATGCCAATAACTTTCTGGCATTCTTCAAAAATAAACTGTATCTTTACTTCTCAAGCTAGTATAATACTCTCGAAATCTTGTTTTTCGATAGACTGACATTTTTACCAGTTCAAAAAGTTCCTTGTTGGGAATACAAGTCCTTTATAATGTAGAGTTTCCTCATTTAAAAATGTATAAGGGAAGAATCCTTTGGTTAGGGTTTTATCATCAATGCCCATACATTTAGGCATGCTTTTTAATGCACATGGGGTGAAAAGCAGTGTGTCTCTAAACATTATATTGTCGTTAGAGCCCATCGATATTATTTTATTGCCTCTTTTTATAGGACTACTGCTAATAGCTCTCGAACTTGAATGAGTCAGTAATGATGCATATATGAACTGATGATCAAACTTGCCGCCGTTATGGGCGGCTACAACTATTTTTGATTTTTTCTTCTTTTCTGAAAAATCCATTATGAAATCGATGAATTGGTTTACAGGAGATTTTTCATCTTCTATTTTAAACGTTGTTGTACGTGGACCACAATGTTTACATACATTCTCACCTTCCTTATCCGTGCATTGATCACATACCATTTGACATGCTAACAAGTAAGGTTGCAACTTTATTTTTCTTCGTCCTTTAGCATTAACACCTTTATCTTGTTGGTAGGTCTCTATGTCGTAGTAACAGGTGTATACCTTAGGTTCTTCAGCCTTCTTCTTATCGTTCTTCTTATTATTTTTCTTTTTCATATAGCATATATGGTACTCGTCTTCTTTAGGCTCGTACATTGTACTACATGTTTTGCAATATGCTTTTGTACAATCGTGTTTAAATTCTCCTCTGCGCTTTTTATTTATTAAGGTAAGACATAGTTTACAGAATTTTATTTTCTCGCATGTTTTATTATCTTGATGATTTTTAAAGCATGCTGCATTGTAAAATTTACGATTGCAGTCGACGCATTCATGAAAGATATCGGTATGTCCAACTGATCCTTTACATTTGCAATCTAAACATTGACGGCATCCGTAATGTTCACAATCAAGTTTATGGGCTATGTTATTACTATTGAAAGTGTAGCAGCAAGTACAAAATATACCATTCATATAAGCGTTCTTTTTCTTTGTGTTCTCGAAACATAACTTTAACTTATCTTCAGCAATAGCATAGTAATGATCATTTCCATCATAACCAATAATGAATAAAGGGTCGTTCCTGTTTTCATTTGAAGGATTGTATATTATTTTAGCCCCATTACCTTCAGGACCGAATACGATGATCCGACAATTTTCGGTTTCCTCGATTTTTTTGAAATCGGTTACAATAAAGGGTTTATCATATTTCATTCCACATTTGTTGGCCAATGTTACTGCTTCGTTTTCAATTGTACTAGCGTATATGCCTCTGGCATCCTGTCCTTCTCCTACTGTTTTTCTATAGAGTATAATTGCTCTGAAAGCACATCCTACAGGACCTTTAGAAAGATGTCCTTTAGGAATATGAGGATGTTTAAAAGTAACATTTAGAAGTGTTAATATATTGGTATTTTTATCTGTATTATCAGTTTTTCCGTTTCCTTGTGGCACACGAAACACGTTAGCGATAACTTTAAATTTAGCAAACGATGCTTTTTCGCCAGACTGAAAAGAATGCTGTAGACGTCTTAGAATCTCAGATATAGCATTACCTATAGCTATATCGTGATAGTTTATATTAATGTAGAATTTCCGATCAGAACCTTCTTCTCCAAATGTGAAACTTATCCCCACACGCATTCTTAATGCGTTGTAATCAACATCATGTTTAATCTCAGCGATCACTTCCTCAATAATTTTTTCAAATGATTCTTCAATACTACGATCATTATTAAAGAAGCTTTCATCTGTAATTATTACATCATAAGTGTGTCTGTCCATTGTTGTATTAAGCTCTTCCATAGATACATGATTTATAGTTGCTATACGGGTCTTACGCTTCTTATTAGGAGTTCCTCCAGCAGATGAATTGGCCATTCTTTTCTAATACTGTAATAATATAAGATGGAAATAGTATAAACATCTATTTAAGAGCTAAGAGAAATAGATGTTAACACCTCTGTATAAGGTGCAGGAATGAGATATTTTGTTTTTTTCAGGCCTTTATATACTCTCAGACACTTTACATTTGATACTAATCATAAACATAGTATACTACATGCAATAACGTCTTTTTTAAGAAATCATGACTATGATGGTAAACAAGAAATAAAAAACAACTATTTCGACATCATCTATATTAAACACAAAATAATAATAATTAATAATAATAATAAATAATAATAATAATAATAACATTAATAATGATAAAATAAATAATAATAGCATAATAATAATAATAATAATAATAATAATAATAATAATGAATAATAATAATGATAAATAATAAATAAATAATAAATAAATAATAAAATAAAATAATAAATAAAATTAGATTCTTTCGTTGTGTTTAGGAAATAATGTGTTTTGAATTTTTTATAGAATTAAAAGAATTAACAGTTTTTAATATAATGACTAATAATAAGAATAATAATAATAATAATAATAATGAATATGTAATAATACTGGTACTGAACTACTATTACAACTACTACTATTACTACTACTACTACTACTTTTAATAATAATAATAATAAAAATAGCAGTAATGGCATAGAGAGAGGCGGTGCAGAAGGTCCCTTCTGACCTAAATATATGAAAATATTAAATAGCAATTTAATACTATCATAATGCTCCTGCAAATTTTACGAGTATTCATCAAAATTAAACTGAAATAAATTGTTTAAAGTTACTCATTTTATATATATATATATATAATATATATATATATATATATATATATATAATATATATATATATATATATATATATAATATATATATATATATTAATATATATATAGCTATATATATATATACTAATATATACAGGTTTTGAAGTCCTAGAACGTTGCCACACCTTACGAAAACGATAAATATTCATTTCGGTAAATATCAAGAATTATTCTTGGAAAAAAAATTTAAAAATAAATGAAAAAGTAAAAGAATTGATATATACTGTTTTCAGTGCACAATAAGGTATAAAAAATTAGGCTAAGCCATTTCCTATGAAATATGTCATAAGTCACATAGTTGTTTTAAAAGCATCAATTAGATGAAATTTGGGTTTAAATCCCTGCTCATATCTCAAAAACTATAATAGCTACATGGAAAAGGAATACATTATTGGAATACTGGTCGTATTTTAGTAATGAAAATGTAAAAAATAAAAAAATATATCTCAAAAACTACAAAGGCTACAGCGTAAAGAAATACAAGTTTGGAATTACGTTATAATTTTGGATATTAAGATGTAAAAAGAAAATTATTATTACTATAATTATTAATAATAATTTTTAACTAAAGAATGACCTCCTAGGTATGCCTCACCTATGGCAGGAGTCGGGTTCTCCGGCTTCCGGGAACTGACGGCGTAGAATCATTCCCCCTCGGGAGGGTCTCCGGAACCCGCTCTTTGGTATTTGGCGTGTCGCGGGGGTTCCTCCGCCTCCCCTACGGGTATGGAAACGTCCAGCCCTGTGTTCCCCGGCTCGAGCCCCTAATTGCCGTGTAATACCTTTACAAATAACTATATAGTATACTGTCCGCTCCTAACAAAAAAATTAGCCAACATTTATTTTTATTTTTCCTAACCTAAATTTTACAAGGATTCAAAATGTATTCCTTTTCGCTGTAGCTATTGTAGTTTTTTTTGAGATCATGATTTTTTTTTATTTTTTTTTTTTTTCTTTTACATTTTCCGCACCTAAAATGTTACAGGATTCCAACAATATTCCTTTTCCCTGTCTCTATTGTAGTTTTTGAGATATGAGTTGTAGTTTTAAACCAAAAGTTGTAGTTTTAATCTAATTATTATAACCATATATATTATATATATATATATATATATATATATATATATATATATATATATATTATATATATTTATATATATATATATATATATTATATTATATATATAATTATTATAATATATAAGTAATAATGCCCTTTGGATCCTACAGCTTTTTCTCAACAAGTATAAAGAGATATTGCTTCAAACTTGGCATATACATGTTATATGGGATACAGGGATCCGTGTAAATTTAAAGTCTGTAGGATGTCTATAGAGGGGGGTCCCCCGATGGTGGACGCCGATATTTTGGTTATGCCTTTGTTGCTTGATCTGAGTGGCTGAGTTTAAGCTAACGAGAGTTGGGATCGAAGCGTGATGTCGCTAATCTTGCGCAGCAAGATCTAGTCAGCGGCGCGAGCGCAAGTGGCGCACCACTTTACATTTTATTATTATTATTTTTATATATATTATTATTTATTATTATTAGTTATTATTATTATTAATTATTATTAATTATTCTTAATATTATTATTATATTATTTTATTATTAATTAATTATTATTATTATTATTATTATTATATTGAAGAAGTGGAACACTTTTGATTTGTTTTTAACCTCTTCTAACGTACTTTGTCACCTTCAGCGTCTCCTCTTCCGTCAGCGTTTTGCATAGCGTTCGAAATCAATATCGATTCAGCATGCGACACTGCATTCATGCCCTTTGTTTCGTGTCTTTAGCGTTGTGCTCTCTGCAGCAGCGCAGCAGCATTTCCGGGTCGCAGCAACGTCTCAGACTCTGTTTCCGGGACGCGATTACCGGCTCCGGTTCCGATTTCCGACTTCGGTTGTATCTCGTCGAGACGAGATTGAACGTCAGTCGCGAGCGCGGCGCAATGCGCTACCAATATATTATATATTAATTACATGCATATACGGAAGTTTAAATGAACGCAAAGTTCCTTGGTAAGGGATAGTTTTTTTAAGCACGTCGACTTCGATTTCCGCGAGGTTTCTTCTTCGCATCCGGTTTTGAGTCTGATATATATCTACTGGGTTAGAGTTAAAGTATCGCTTTCAAACTTGGTATCTGTTCTATGAAGGTGATAAAAACTGATCCCACGCGAGTTTTTGTGACCGTAGGTCACCTAAGGGGGTTTGTTGCCTTAGCGCCAAGGTCAATCTCGCCCTAAACCTGTTGGCTTAACGTTTGCCGGCTAAAATTTGGATGTGAGTTATATGATGACGTAATCTGTCGTCGAGATGAGATTTACGTCCTCGCGTCCCGTAAGGGGGATCGTGCCCAAAAAATTAAAAATGACGTAGAAGACTGAAACCGGAGAAAGGTTGAAGGAGACGGAAGTCGCGAGTCGGAGTTGGAGTCGGAGTCGGATTCGGCTTCGGATTCGGGGACCCCACCTGAGGGGGGGTCCCCAGTTGAAAAAAAAGGAAGAAGAAGGAATGCAAAACAGACGAAGAAGAAAGGAAGAAGGAAGAGGAAGGAGGAAGACGGAAGGAAGAAGCGGAAAGGTAAGAAGAATGACGGATGAGGGGCGTAGGCACAGACACGGTGGCTGGAGCACTGCCGGTGCAGTAATAAACATTTGTGTATGATACAATATGATGGTCTTTATATATGTATTCGAGTCTGTAGATTTCGAAAATAAAGGTTTTCAAGAACCATAGAAAAAAAAAAAATAATAAATAAATAATAAATAAAATTCTATTTCTTTTTGTTTATAAGTTAAAATTCACGTTTTTACATACCCTACAAGCAGTACTCACTAAATCCAGCCACTATCCAACCCCAATCCAGCCCTACCTGACTCATCTATGATCCTATTGTTATTGATTAAGGTCACTTTTGAGTAGTATTTTGGATACACATAACATAAAATCAGTTTTTCTACAAGATAAACAAATATATGCTCGGTAAAAAGTTTTCACGTTAATAAGCTTACTTAAGCATCATCTTGAATAAGAGAAAATATGTACACACGAACAAACTTTCCTCATCTTAAACAGGCAATAAAACGTCAACATTAACAAAGTTCACACCTAACAACAGTAAAGTAACTAACATAGCAACCAAAAACGTAACGTATCTCACTTGGTCAAGCATATCTCTACCATAACAATGTTAATATTAGCATGGTAATATTTAACTAAAATTTACTAATACTTGTGTAAATATCATATAAGATCTACTTATTCTTTTTAACAAAAAGTTTTCCTAATTAATAAAATAAAGTGAAAAGAAGAAAATAATGTACACAGACAAACCTGACACATCTTAGGTAGAATAAAAGCTAAATTAACAAAAGATCCACATACCATAAAGTAAACTACACGAGACTCACAAATACACATTCCATTCATGCTTTATCAAAAATATCTCCAAAATAAACTAAATTAAATTTTACATTAACATTAGTAATATTAACAAAAATTTAGCATAACGTACCTAACAGCAAAATACCTTAGGTAAAGACAAACAGAGTAAAGTTTTTACTCTCTGTAAAGTAAACTATGAATATAACACCCACTTATACTTATACACACAAACACACCCACCCACACACACACATCACACACAACACACACAACATAACCACACATACAACACACCCTACACAACACATCACACAAACACACACACACACACCACAACAGCCAGACGAATAAACAGTCATCATGTAGCCAATAAAGCGAACATAGGGGAAGTTAAACAAGTTTTCGTTTTTATACATATAATTTTCATTGAAAAAGCGTTATATAAACACCTACACCAACCTATAAATAATAAAATATAAGTTTATTTTAAAATATATAACTCACTACTGATCAGCAAACACTACGGACTATCTCCAAGCTCTGGGTCTAGTTTCTAATATATAATCTCTAAATGATTCAATCACTTTGAAACGAATGTAGCTAAATGTTTCCAGCAACACTAAACATTTTTCGGCTATTTTCATTCAACAGCACTCATTCTCGCATACAAGCGAGAAGTAAACTCATCCAAGCTGATAGTTATTAAGCATTTCTTGTATCCGCATTATATGCGGAAACACATTTAGGCTGTAAATATCGGTAGATTACGTGAGCTATATGTAGATTACGTCTCGAGTAGTCACATCGTTAAGCAGCGACTGTTATCATTATTTTATTTTCAGCATGCTGTACATATTTCAGACGTTCGAACGCTGAAACATATAATTCGATAGAAGGTCAACAGTCGACTGGGTTTCCAGTAGTTCCGTCATGCAAGGGTTTCTAATATTAGTCACAAGACGAAACACAAAGTCTATTCTAACTTAGAAACTTATGTTGTCTTCCAGTTCAGATATTTCCGCTAAGCGTTGACTTTTCGGATAAGAACCACTTTTCTACCCTTACAGCAACGCATGTCGAATAATCTTGATGAATCCATCAGCGCAAACGAATAAAGGTCTATTTTTTGACCCTTTGGCAGAAATACAAGCAACGTACGAACTGCCATTTGTTTACGAATTAAATATAAACTGAACATCATTGGCGAATAAGAAGCTCCTTTGTGAAGATATACAACAACAGCCGACGTGTTTTGAGATGGGGAGATGTCATCGTACCAGTTCAGCGAAAAAATGTCCTACTGACGGAAAACGTAAGGTAAACAACGCTTATAGGTAATGAGATTCTTTCTTTCAGCCAATAGAAAGTAAAAAGAATATCAACGCCAAACGAACCATAATCAGTTCATAAAGGGGTATATATATCTCTCCGCTAGACAAACCAACAACAGAACAAACAAACAAACAACCCAACAAAACAACAAAAAACAACAACACAACAATAATCAGCACACAAATAAGTTTTTATATACTAACCATTATATGCTAACGTAAATTGTTTTCACATTAATAAAGCCAACTACGCATTACAGAATAGATATAGGCAAATGGACAAAACCTAACATTCGTAGAATAAAACAACTAACATTAACAAAGTTCGCATACTTAATAGCAGTAAAGTACTTAGCACAGCATACAAAACGTAACCTATTCACTCCTTTTTCAAGCATATCTCTAAAATTCAACTGTTAAGTTTTACTTAACAACTGATTTACGTACGCATTTTAGACCTATCATTTGGATAAACCTAGCGCAAATGAGTTCTTTTACTTCTAACATTTGATATATGCTAATAAAAGGTTTTCATATTAATATAGCTAACATGGCATCATATGAACTAAGAAAATAATCGTAAACGACAAAACTAACAACAACTTAAGCAAGAATAAAGTGTTACATTAACAAAGTTCCACACTACACCAGTAAAGTAACTACATTGCATACAAAACGCGTACCTATTCGATCTTTTTCCAAACATCTCTCTAACATATTAACGTTATTTTCATTGACATAGTAATATTTAACAAGATTTATCATAATCTTGACCAATTATCATACAAACAAGGATAATTGTAAACATAACAAAGTTTTATCAAACATAACAACAAATAAGTTTCTTATATACTAACTATCGAAATATCCTAACATAACAAGGTTTTCATAGCTTAATAAAGCTATCCTAGCATCACCTCAACTAGAATATAATGTACAAAGGCAACTTAACATACCTCGCGTATGAATATCAGCTACATCCTGAAAAATTCCCTACTTATCAAAGTAAAGTAGCTAATAGGTCACACAATAATCAATATCTCCTACCTTTTTCTCCAACATATCAGCAAACAGGTAAGCGTCATCTAAACAAATCCTATTAACAAGTGCGCAACTATCAAAGATACACCATCTGGAACTATGATTAACACATCTTCATAAAGTGTACATCGTTTGAGTATAAATCATTGTACTATGAATAAACATGACATTAGCAAAATTCTAGGGCAACCTACATACCCAGCAAAAACTAACCTAGGCTCAACGTTTTAAACAATCATCGTCAGTTTAACAGTCAATCTTACAAACTCATCATTTCTCTAACAAATCAGTGTTATTCTCACATTGTCATAGTAATATTTTAACATAACGTACTAACTTACCGAATGAACAGTTTTCATTAATCAAGAGTATCTAAAGCAACCAGCAAACCACCCATCTCTGCAGTCCCCTACCCGTCCACCCACCTATGATTAATTGAACTATTGATTCAAGTCCTATATTTCAAGTATCATTTGGACAAACATAACAAAAATAAGTTCTTTATCTACTAACCAACGAATATCCGCTTAACCAACAAAGTTTTAGCATCACAAAAGCTAACATAGCATTACCAGGACTAGGAATATAATGTACAAATGGCAAACCTAACAGTACCTCACGGTATGAATCAGACCTAAACATTGAAACATTCCTAACTGATCAAGGTAAGTAGCTAACAGGTCCACAATACTCGATATGTTTCCCACTTTTTGAGCATATTAACAACAGGTAAAGACAATGATCCATCCCTTACAAATGACCAAATCTATCAAAAATGGCAGCATCTTGAACTATGAATGAACACTATCTTCATCAAAGTGTCACTCCGGTCGAGTATAACATCATTTGAACTATGATAAACGTAGACATTAGAAAAGTTCTCGAGCAAACAGTGACATTATTTACAACAAAACTTAACCTAGGCTTACTTTCTAACACATCACGTCAGTTAACACAGTAATTTCTTACAAAACTCATCATTTTCTCACAAATCGTGTTTTTCCACATTGCATAGTAAATATTTACATAACGTACTAACTACGAATAAACAGTTTTCATTAACACAGTTCTTTGCTTATAAACAATTACTGCCGAAGAAAACCAGGGGATGCGCCCCTTGAAAGGGTGTCAATCTGCGAGGGGGATCACCCGAAGGGGTGTACGCGGGCTTTGGGCTCAGCCCGAAGGGCTGAGCCTTACGCCTACTTCGGAAGGGTATAGCCTTGGTAGCCAGGTTAAGTTTGTTGCTGGTAAGGTTCGGTTTGCCCTAAGAATTTTGCTTAATGTCTATCGTTTATTCATCGACAATTGATGTTATACTCAGACGGTGACACTTTGATGAGATGGTGGTTAATTCATAGTTCAATGTTGGTATCTTTGATAGATTGGTCACTTTGGTTAAGGAATAAAAAAATTCGAGATAATGCAATCATTTACCTGTTGCTGATATGTGAGGAAAGTAGGAACATATCGAGTATTTGTGTGACCTATTAGCTACTTCTAACTTTCGACACTCAGGGAATTTTCAGGATTTTAGCTGATTATTCATACGCGAGGAATGTTAAGTTGGCCTTTGTACATTATATTCTAGTTGAGGTGATGCTAGGATAGCTTTATTGACGCTAAAGCGTTGTTGGTTAAGCATATATTGGTAGGTTAGGTATAATAGAACTTATTTTTGTTGTTTATGTGTTGGATAAAACTTTGTTATGTTTACTAATTACATTACGTTGGTTTGTATGATATTGGTCAGATTATGATAAATCTTGTAAATATTACTTATGTCAATGTAAATTAACGTAATATGTTAGAGATAGCTTGAAAAAGTATGAATACGTTCGTTTTTGTATCAATGTTAGTCTTTAACAGGTGTTAACGCAACACACCTTGTGGAGCTTTGTTAAATGTTAACACTTATATCTAATTGTTAAGTTGCTGTCTAGTTGTTCGTTGTACATTATTTATTATTATATTAATTGATTGCGTTATTATTATTATTCATGTATTGCAACTGGTAGTATATAAAGAACATTTTGGGTAGATAATCCCGAAATGATAGTCCTAAATGCTACGTAAATCAATTGTTAAAACGTAAATTAACATTGATATGTAGAGATATGCTTGAAAAAAGAGTGAATAGGTTACGTTTTGTCAGCTGTGCTAGGTACTTTACTGGAATATTAAGTATGGAATGTTGTTAATGTTGTTGTTTATTCTAGCGTAAGGTGTGCTTCAAGGTTTGTCATTGTTGCATTATATTCTTAGTTTTGGTAATGCTATGCTAGCTTTATTAATGTTGAAACAATGTTACGTTAGCATTTTCTCGCTGGTTATTATATAAAGAACTTATTTTTGTACTCTGTTCTTGTTGTTCGATTGTTGTTCGTTGTTGTTGTTGTTGCTTGTTGTTGTGTTGTTGTTGTGTTGTGTTGTTGTTGTTGTTGTTTTTTTTGTCTGTTGTTGCTGTTGTTGGCTGGTTGTCTAGCGAAAATACTATACCTTTTTTGACAACTGATATGGTCTCGTTTGTTGCGTTTTGTTTCTTCGTTACTTTCTTCTGATTGGGCTGAAAGAAAGAATCTCATTACCTATAGGGGTTGTTTGCATTCGATTTCCGTCAGTAGGAAATTTTTTTCGCTGTACCTGTAAACGATGATCTCCCCGCATCTCCACGTCTGTTGTTGAATATCTTCACAAGGAGCTTCGTTATTCGCCAATGATTGTGTCATTTATATTTTTAATCGTAACACCAAATGGCAGTCGTACGGGTCTGCTTGTATTTCTGCCAAAGGGTCAAATAATAGACCTTTATTCGTTTGCGCTCGATGGATTCATCAAGATTATCGCCATCGCTGCGGGTATGGGTAGAGGATAAGTGTTTTTTATCCGAAAGATCGACGCTTAGGGAAATATCTAACTGGGAAGACAACATTAGTGGTTCTAATAGAATAGACGTCGTGTTCTCGTCGTGTGACATTAAAACCCTTGATGTTCGCAACTACTGGAAACCCATCGATCTTGTGACCTTAATGCGCACGTGTATAGGTTTCACAGCGGTTCAAGTCTAAAAATATTACACATTGGCTAAAATAAAAATGAATTAACATGCATTTTAAACGATGTTGACATACTGCGATCGATTAATACATAGCTCAGGTGTAATCTCACGATTATTTACACGACAAACATGTGGTTTTCCCATATAATGCGTATACCAGAATGCTTTAATAATATAGCTTGCGGATGAGTTACTTCTCTTTGTATGAGATGAATGAGTGCTGTTGAATCTGACCATATGCGAAATAATTGTTTTATAGTGGTTGCTTGAAGTACATTTTTCTACATTCTTTCAAGAAAACTAATAATCTTAAGGATATTAAAATTTATATGCTTGAAAATTTGTTGCTGTCAGATGATTAATATGCATTTAAAATAAACTTTATATTTTTACTTTTGTTATAATATGTTTTTATGTAAGATAGGTCTTAGGATATCAAATAATTATATGATTATATATCAAACTTGTTTTTCTTCCCTCGTATGTTCGATTGGTAATTGACTAATTTGTGATGACATAGGCTGTTTATCTCCGTCTGAGTTGTTGTTAGTTGTGTGTGTGTGTGTCGTGTGTGCGTGTGTCTGTGTGTGTTGTGTGTGTGTTGTGTGTGTGTGTGATTCGTGTGTGTGTGTGTGTGTGTGTACTGTGTGTGTGTGTGTGTGTGTGTGTGTGTGTGGTGTTGTGTGTGTGTGGATGTGTGTGTGGTGTGTGTGTGTGTGTGTGTGTTACAGTATGTAATGTTCATAGTTAAGCTTTAGAGAGTAAAACTTTACTCTGTTTGTCTTTACCATTAGGTATTATGCTGGTTTAGCGTACGGTTATCGCTAAATTTTTTTGTTAATTATTACTATGTTATGTAAAATTAACATTTGTTATGTTGGAGATATGTTTCGATCAGCATGAAAATGGAAATGTGTTTTCTTGTGAGTGCTTTGTTTTAATGTTACTTTATGCGTGTGTAAGTGCTTAGGAATCTTTGGTTAATGTTACGTGTTTATTCTTACCTAAGATGTGTCAGGTCTTGTCGTTCGTATATTATATTTCTTTAGTTTTCATGTTACATAATGTTAGCTTTATTGTGAAAACTTGTTTACGTTAGCATACTTTCAACGGTCTATATGATAATACACAAGGTTATAGCAGTAAATTTTAGTTAAATATTAGTGTCATGTAAATTAACTTGTTATGTTTAGAGATATTGCTTGAACAACAGTGTGACTAGTTACGTTTTGTGGTTGCTATGTTAGTTACTTTACTGCTGTAAGGTGTGAAACTTTGTTAATGTTGACCGTTTATTCCTTGTTTAAGATGCGTTAAGTTTGTAGTTGTACATTATCTTTCTTAGTTCACAGATGATGCTAGGTAAGCTTTTATTAATGTGAACAACTTTGTTACGTTAGCATATATTGCTTGATCTTTGTATAAAGAACTTGATTTATGTTATGTTTATAAAATACTACTACAAATGTGACTTAATCAACTAGATAACTAGAATGTCGTATAGGATGGTCGGTAGGTGGCTGGGATGGGGGCTTGGATAGTGGCTTGATTTATTGATTTACTGCTTATGGGGCTGTAAAAGCGCAGTTTTTTGTTATAACCAAAGAATAGGAAATTTTCATATCTATTTTTATTTTTTATTCTATTTTTTTTTTTTCTTTGTGGTTTGAACTTTATTTTCGAATTAGCTATTCCTAAAATATATAAAGACATAATATTGTACTATTACAAATGTTATTAACAATGTGGCACCGAAGTGGGCTCCAGCACCGGTGTCTGTGCCTACTCCTCCTCATTCTTCTTCTTTTTACTTTTCTTCATTCTTCTTCAATTCTTCTCCTCCCTTACTTCCTTCTTTTCGTCTGTTTTGCATTCATGCATTTCTTCTTCTTCTTTTTTTTTCAACTGGGGCCCCCTCAGTGGGGTCCCTGGACATCGAAGCCGAATCCGACTCTGACTCCAATCCGACTCCGACTCCGGTCCTCCTTCACTTTCTCCCCACGATTTCAGTCTTCCTATCGATCATTTTATTTTTTGTGGGGCAGCGTCCCCTTTACGAGGGGGAAGCAGAGGCGTAATCTCATCTCCTGACGAGATAATACGTTCATATAATCCATACAAATTTTAGCCAATCCGTTAAGCCTAAAGGGCTTTCAGGGCCGAATTTGAACTTGGCTACAGGGGGCAACACCCCTTAAGGGTGACCTCCGGTCACAAAAGACTCGCGTGGGATCATTTACACTTCATAGAACATATACCAAGTTTGAAAGCGATAGTGTACAAAAAACTGCGTAGTTTTTCTATTTTTGCGAGCCTTTAACAATCGGTTTTTCTTTCTGCCAAATAGTGAAAATAATCATTCTTTTAAAATATTTATATAAGCCAACTCTATGAAAATGAAAAAGTAAATGAGTTGAAGTGATTTTTGACAATTTGATTAAATTTTTGTTTATATTTTCTTCTTAATGATTCTTTAGTTTAATATTTAAATTTGAAGAAAGAGATAATGGTTAGGAAAATTAATCTTTCTACTAGGGTTGGCGCACCAGCTCCAAAAGCTTTAAATCAAAGCAATTTCACTAGAAAGAAAAAAAATTTTTCCAAGTGGCACACTTTTATGACCACACAGCAAAATCGTGCCAGTTACGAGGAGAAGGAGAATGTTCAGCATTATTTATACTTTCAAAACAGACCCTAGAACCACGAAAGGCAGTAAAAATTAGGCCGGCAAATTTATCATAAAAAGCAGAAATTTTTGTTAATTTTTTATAGTGAAGATTTAAATTACAGATGGCTACATACTAAACTTTAATCCCCGCAGAATCCTATCCTATCCCCAGATCCTCGTATGAGAAGTTACAGTAATAAGGGCCGAAAATAGCTATTAGGCCAATTAATGGAACTTCAGCGCTCACTAAGAAAGCTGAATCAATTAAAGAAATTTCAAGGTAAGAAAGATCTTTTTTCTATTCATTGTCTCTTTCTGTTATAGCCAAATTACTTGGATAAAAAAATAATAATAAACCTGCTCAATTTCAATTTTTTAATATTTTATGTATAGTAGGAAATAGCACTTAAAAAATATATTTACTTCTACTTCATTAGAGTTGGCTTATAAATAATATGCACCTTAGACTTGCACGGTTTCATGCTCCTTAATTAGAAGCTACCTTATTAGTAATTCATTTAGTTTCATGCGAAATAAAATTGATTTAGTGTTGAAAGGTAGCTGAAGGGTAATTGTGTAGTTGAAGGGGCCAACTTGGATAGGCTTCATATCTTAAATTAAAGCCCTTTAGACCTATTTATAACTATCGCTACCCATACTATCGCTGGGAAAATTCAATTTCTCCTATATATATATATATTGCCCCAGTATAGAGATATGGTAGCTAGCTGAAGGGTAATAGTAGAGCTGAAGGGTAATTGTGGAGTTGAAGGGGCCAACTTGGATGATTTGGCATATGCGATTATCCGAATTGAAGTTAGAAGCCCCCCCTTTTTTTTTATGCTATATCTATCATTTTAACTCTCTAATATAGTATGCACAAGGGCAAGTGGTATACTCATAATTTTCATTTTCGCAGGGTAACTGAAGTTGGGCGAGGGTTTGAAAATGCTTTATCCCAGAATCAATCACACATCCCAGCCGACCAGATTCGATGTATAGTTGATCATTATTATTTATTATCATTATTATTATTATTTATTTTAATTATTATTATTATTATTATTATTTTATTATTATTATTATTATATATTATTACTTTATTAGGACAATTATTGTCATATTTTAAAACTCCTTCAAAATGATTTTTTTCGTGACATTTGGAATCTATTTTTTTTCATTTGTTTTCTTTTCTAAATTATTTTAAGAAATACAGATGTAATTTCTTCAATATCGACATGATATAGCTAATATATTTGGTAACATATACCTAGATTTCTGGTTATGGGACTTTGACCATGGATCTGTGGTCCGGCGTAAAACTAACGTGCCGATTGATCTTACATTTATTCCTTTAGGATTTTGCGATTTTTTTACAGATGCTTAAATTTTTTTACAAGGATTTTTTGCGATATTTAATTAGTTAGCCAGATATTTATGTTTCAGATATTTTGCATTTTTTTAGTCATAGCAATTTGTATTTGAATCAAAGTACTACAAAAAAAAAACAATAAAAAAAAATTCTAAAATTTGAATTTTCTCGAAAAATTGTTTTAGCATTTTTTATTTTTTTTAGAAAGTTAGTGGTGAATTAATTTTAATAATACTAAAAGACTTTTACAAATTAAACATATACTATTTTAATTGAATGAAAAGATAAAATAATTATAATACATCAGATTTTACATTTTTATGGATTTAAGCTCTCATAGACTAAATAATTTTTTCCTTGGTTTCAATGGTCGAAGCGTCTATTAATTAAAGTGTTTGTTATAAGTTCATATTATACATTTTGCACATTATAATAAACATATAATATATAATAATTATTAAATTGCTCTGAGAATAAATTAATTTATTTTTAAAGTGTTTATTACATTATAATGGTTTGAGACTTTTAATTCAAATTGCAAGATTCACTAATTTGTATTTTATATTAACAAAAGAAAAGTATTATTTTAATTTGTTTGAAATATATTTACCGTAGCTAAAAATATAATAGAAAAAAAAAAAATATCTTAAATAATTATATATAATCTATATATATGTATAAAAAGAAAAATTATTCTTTTTTAATTCTGTTTTATTTT
>JABUQX010112205.1:0-19749 GCA_015478945.1 Trachelipus rathkii
GCGTCCCACCGCTTGTCGCCTCCCCCGTCCCTTCCTGGTCTCCTTCTTCTCTTCCCGTTCTTTGTTTCTGCTTGTTTTTTGCGCACGCCGGCCTCTTCCGTATTTTTTCTTCGCGCCCGCTGCCCCGCCCCCCTCTTCGTCCCCCCTTCTTCCCCCTTCGTCATGCTGCTGCGCGCCCTTCCTTCCCCCCTGTCTCCGGCCTATCCCGCTCCTCGGCTCCGGCTTCCGTGGAGACCGCTGCTCTTCCTTTCCCTTTCTGTTCTCCTTCTCCTTCTCCTTGCGCCGTTTCCCACCATTATTGTCCCGGCGCCCCCTGTTGCGCCCCCTCGCCGCTCTCGTCTCCCCGCGTCCTCCCCCTCGGTCTTTTCCTTCCCCCCTTTTGTCTCGTCCTGCCCCTTTCTCCCTTGTTTCCGGCCTCCCTTGGCGCCCGTCCTCCCCCCTCTCGGCCCCCGCCTTGCCCCGCCGCTCGCCCCGCCTGCGGCCGGGGTTGTCGTCCCCCCCGTCTCCCCTCCCCTTGTCGCCTTCCTCTCTCTTTCTCCTCATCTCCCTCTTCCTCTTTCTTTCCTATTTCTATCCTCCCCCGCCTCCGGCCCTTTCCGCGTTTCATCTTCTCTTTCGCTGTTCCCTTGTGCCTCCGGCCCCCGATCTTCTGCGTTCTCCCTCGTCTGTCCTCCCCCCCTTCTTTTTTCCTTTTTTCCTCTCTTTCTCTTTTCTTCTCCCTCTTTTCCCTGGCTTCTTCCGCTGTGTCTTTTTCAGTAAATCAAACCACCCTTCCCCTCCTCGCCCCCTCCGCCCCCTTTCCCTGCCTGTTTCTTCTTTTGCTGCCTCCGCTGTGGCTTTTTCCGTTCCTTTTCTGCTTCCCCCTCCTCGCCCCCCTTCCGCCCCTTTTCCTCCTTTTCTCTTTTCCTGTTTGCCGCCTGTGTCCTTACTTCCGTATCTTTTTTCCCGCTTCCCCTCCTCGTCCCCCTCCGCGGCCTTTCCCTCCTTCTCTTTTGCGCTGCGCCGCGCTGGTGCCGCTCTTCGCTTCCTCTCAGTCCTCCTCGCCCCCTCGCCCCTCTCTCCTCCTTTCTCTTTCTGGTCACGCCGCTGTGCCTTTCCGTTGTCCCTTCCTTCCTCTTCGTCCCCTCCGCCTTTCCCTCCTGTTTTTCTCTTTTCCTGTTTCCCGCACGTGTCTCTCTCCGCTTCCTTGCTCTGCTTCCCTCCTCGCCCCACGCGCACCCTTGTCGCTCATAGTTGTCTCTTTTGACCTGCGTCCGCCCTGTGTTTTTTTTCCGCTTCTTCGTCCTATCCTCCTCGCGCACCCTCCGCCCCTTTCCCTCCTTTCCTTTGCACTGCCGGCCCAGCCTGTGCAAGTTTTTCCCGCTTCCTTTCGCTCTCCACTCTCGCCCCCCTCCGCCCTTTCCCGTCCTCTCGTTTTGACGTCGTGCGGGAGCCGTGTGCGCTTTGCGGACACTCCCTTCTGCTGCTTCCCCTCCTCGCCCCCTCCCTATCCACCCGTCCCTTTTCAAGCGTCGCTCGCCCCTTCCGTTTTCCTTTTCTCTTCCCCTCATCGCCCCCCCTCCAGCCCCTTCCCTCCTTGTTCTCTTCTGCTGCGTCGCCGTGTCTTTTTCCGCTTCTTTCGGCTTCCCCTCCTCGCCCCCCTCCCTGCCCTCTTTCCCTCCTTATCTCTTTTCCTGTTTCCCCTAGTGTCCTCTTCCGTGTCCTTTCTGACTTCCCCTCCTCGCCCCCCTCCTCCCTTCTCCTTTTCTCTTTTGCTGCGTCCGCCTGTGTCCTTCTTCCGTCCTTTCTGCTTCCCCTCCTACGTCCACCCCCCCCCTCTCCGCCCTCTCCCTCCTTTCCCCGTCCGCCTTCGTGCCTTCGCCGCTGCGCTCTTCGCGTGTGCTTTCTTGCCTTCCTTTCCTCCTTCCCCTCGGCCCTTTTCCCTTTCTTTTCTGCCCTTCCGCTGCCTTTTCCCCTCTTCCCTTCCTTTTCCCCTTTCCCTTGAACAAAAATGAGCTGCGCGAGTAGTTTCCCCCTTCTTTTTCTTCCTTTCTTTTTCGCTTTTATCATGCCTTTGCAAACTATTGGTAGAAAAACTTATATTTAGACCCTTTTTCTCCTTGCCCCGCTCCCTACAGCCGGGTCTGTTCGCCCCCCGCGCCTTCCCCCCCCCTCGCTCTGAGTTATATTGCCCCCCCCCCCCTCCTTTCCCCCTCTTCCCCCTTTTCCCACCCCCCTTCCCTCTTCCCCCTTTCTGTGTCCCCCCCCGCCTCCCCCTTGCTCTCCCCCCTTCTCTTCCCTCCCTTCGGGTGTGGCCCGCCGCCCCGTCTGCGAGTGTGTGGTGCGCTCCTTTTGAGTGCAGGTGCGGTGCGCCTTCCCCCTTTTCCGCGGCCCTAGTTGCGGTGCAGGCCGCCCCCCTCCCCGTGCGGTGCGGTTGCGGCGCCCGCGCCCCCTTCCTTGGTGGGTGCGGGCGGGCCTTCGGCTCGCCCGCCCCGCCACCCGTTCCCCCCCTTTCGCCCCCTCCCCCCCTTTGCCCCGCCGCCCCCCTTGCGTTGGCGTCTCCTCTCTCGCTCTCTCTCTCTCTCTCTCTCTCTCTCTCTCTCTCTCTCTCTCTCTTCTCTCTCTTCCTTCTCCATTCTCTCCTTCTCTCTCTCTCATCTCTCTCCTCTCTCTCTCATCTCCTCTCTTCTCTCTCTTCTCCACTTCTCTCTCTCTCATCTCTCTCTCTCTCTCTCCTCTCCTCCCTCCGCTCCTACCCCCCGCTCCGGCTCCTGCCTTTGCCCCCTCCCCCTTTCTGCCCTGTTCCCCATGCCTCCCCCCGGCGGCGCTTCCCGCTCTTGTCTCCGCGCTTCCCCCTCTCCCCCCTCGCCTCACGCCTTTGCTGGCCTTCTCGGGCCTTCCTGCGGCTTGGCCTCTCTTCGCGCCCGAGTGTCCCCCTTCACTTCATTTCGCGGGCCGCCCCGCGCCCGTTTTGCCCTCTTTTGGGCCGCCGCCGGACTTTGTCTCTTGCTGTGCCTGTGCCTGGCGTCTTGGGCCCTTCGCCTTGGCCCTGCGGCCCTCCGCCCCGCCGGGCGTAGGCGCCTGTTTGTTGCTTCCTCTCCCCGTCGTCTCCCGCCGTTTGCTTCCTCCTCTGGCCCTGGTTTTTCCGTCTGTTTCCTTGTCGGCCTCTTCTCCCCTCCCCCGGCCCCGTCCGCCGTTCTGCGTTCTCTGCTTCCCCTTCGTTGCAGGATCCCCCACCCTTTCCCTGGCCCCTTTGTGATCGAGTTGGGCCCTGCCGTCCTGGCCTCTTCCCCGTCTTGCCCCGGGCCTCCCCCCCGCTTCTGTTGCTCCTCTGGCGCCTTGGAGCTCGCCGCGCCCGCCCCGCCTCCCTCCCTTCGGATCCCCGTGGGCCCTCCCCCCTGCTTTCCCTCTGGCCCCCCCTCTCCCCTGCTCCCCCTTATGTGCCTTCGCCGTTTGTCTTTCTTCCCCCTGTTGCCCCTTCCCTTGGTTTGCTGCCCCCTCCTTTGTCCGCCGCTTCCTGCCCCCTCCGGGTGTCGCCTTCTCTTGCCCTCTCCGGCCCCCCACTTCCCCCCCTTTCCGTGCGTCCCAGCTCCCGCCGGGGTTTTCTCTGGCCCCCCTTCCCGCCGTCTTCCGCGCTGGCGCGTTCGCCCCGGCCACCCTGTCCGCCGGCCCCCCCCCGCGGCCTGGCTTCGCCTTGTCCCCCTCCCTAGTGCCTCCGGTTCCTTGGCCCTGCCGCCCGCCGCCCCGTCTGGCCTCTCTTGGCACGTCCCCTGGTGGCTTGCTTTCGTGCCCTCATCGGTTCCCTCCCTTTCTGGCTCGCCTACTGGCCTTCTTCCCCCCCCTTGGCCTCCGTTCGTGCTCCGCCTGGTGGCCCGGTTTCCCCGGCCCTCTCTCGTTTGCCCCGCCTTTCCGTCGGCGCTGGCCCTGCCCGTCTCGCTTGCTGCCTCTTGCTCGTCTTCTATCCGGCCCCCCCCCCGCTGCCTCCCCGCTCCCCGCCCCCCCCTCCCTTTCGTGTGCGCTGCTCTCCTCCTCCCGCTCCTGTTCCCCTTCCCTCCCTCTGTCGTCTTATCCCTCCGCGGCTGTGTCTCCCCCCCCCCCGCCGGTCCGTCGCTGGCGCTCTTTCGATTTTCCTCCCTTGATCCCACCGCCCTTTTTGTTTATCTCCCGCCAATCACCCTCATTTTCCTGTCCCGCACCCGCCCCCCCCTTCCCCTCCTCCTTGCCATTTCTCCTCCTGCTTCTCTTCCCCTGCTTGGCGCAGTCCCCTCCTCCCCTTGGCCATGCGCCTCGGCCTTTGCTCCTGGGCTGCGCCGCTTATCTTTTCTACCTCCGCGCTCCCGTACCTGCCCAAGCGCCTCCTTCCGGTTCTTTGCGCCCCTCGCCTCCTTTGTGCGCGTCGCGTCCTGTCTTCCGCCCCGTTCGCGCCCTTTCCTTCTCGGCCATGTCTTTTCTTTTCGTGTTTTCCTTTCGCCCTCCGGTCGCCTGCATTTCGCCCGCTGTGACCTCCCTTGGCCCTCTACCTTGGCGGCGCCCTGGCCTGCTGTTGCGCTGTCCCCCCTTTCTCCTGTTGGTGGCTGCCGGCGTTTGTGTTTTTTCCCTCCCGGCCGCGGCCCCCTTTTCTTTCTCTTGGCCCCCGCCTCTCGTCCTGGCCCCCGTTGCCCCTCCTCTGGCTCCGTTCCCTTCGTCCCCTTCCCTTCCCTCCCGAGCCCGCCGCGCTCCTCTCCTGTTCTGCCGTTCGTGGCGGTTCCGCCCCCGCCCCCCCTTTGACCTTTTCCCCCTTGTCCCCGCCTGCCTCCTCCGCGCCTCCCCCGGCCTCGCTGCTTGCGTCTCTGCACCCTTCGGCGCCGGCACCCCGCTCCCTTTGGCTGCACGTGTTTGCTCGCGGTCTTTATCCTTCTGGCCCTTTCGTTTTCCCCCTGTCCTTTCCTCGTTCCCAACTTTTCTTTCAGTCGTCTCTTTTTTTTTTTTTGCCGTCGCTGTCTTGACCGCGGCTGCTCCTTTCGTTCGCTGTCCCCCGTCCCGCCTTTCCCTGTGCCGCCCCGCGCTTCGATGCCCTCCTCTGCCTATTCTCCTGTTCCCTTTCCTCTCTCGCTGCTTTCTGCTTTTTTCGTGGTCCGCGCGTCCCCCCCTTCTGCTTTTCCCTCTTCGCTTCACCGCGTCCTCTGCTTTGTCTTCCCCCCTTGCCTCGGCGCTCCTTCCGTCTTTTCCTCCTTTTCCCTTTCTACGCCCTTTTTCCTTTTGTTTAGTTGCTTCGGCTCCGTTTCTTCCCCCGCTCTCCTCTCCTTTCCGCGCCTTACTTTTCGCTGCCCCCGTGTCCGGCTTGGCGCTGCTGGCCCCCCTCTCGCCGTCCTCCCCCCCCCCCGGCCTCCGGATGCCTTGCGGCCGCTTCCCCGTTGCTTTTCTCGCGCTTCTCCTCCCCCGTCGCGCGAATGTCCCCCCCCCTTCCACTCCTCCTTGCTCGCTTGTTCGGCTTTGTGCCTCCGGCTCCTGTCCCTCCTTGCGCCGGCCTTCGGCCCTCTCTCCCTCCCTCTCTTCCCGTTGCGCATTCCCTTTGTCCCCGCGTCCCGACTCCTCCCCCCCTTTTCTCTTTCGCCTTCCGGGGGTCAGTGCCCCCCTGCCCCTCCTTTCTTTCCTCTTTGCGCCACGGTTCCGCTGGCGCGCCTCTCTTCCCACCCCACTGGCCCCTCCGCTCTCTCTCTCCTCTCGCCTCTTCCTCTCTTCGATCTCTCCTATCCATCTCTCTTCTCTCTCTCTCCGTACCTTCTCTCTCTCTCTCTCTCAGCTACACCTCTCTCTATCTCTCCTTATCTCTCTCTCTCTGCTCTCTCCTACTACTATTTTTCTCATCTTCTCTCTCTCCTTCTTCTCTCTCTCCTCCTCTCTCTCTCTCTCCCTATCTCTCTCATCATCTCTCTCTCTCTCTCTCGCCGGGCCGCGGTCCCCGCTTCCTCGCTCGCACACGGCTGCCGCTGTCCCTCACCCTTTTTCCTGGGCGTCGTTTCTCTTTTGCGATTTCCTTTCTTCTTTACCCCCTCCCTCCGGCCCCCTCTCCTCCCCCCCTTTCTCCCCCTCTGCCTTCTCGGCCCCTGTTTCCCGTACACCCCCCTTCTCGCTCCCCCCTTCTCCGCCCTCCCTCCTCACTTCCTTCTCACCCTGTGTGCGGGGGCGCGCCCAAGACCTTCGACCCCCCTCGTCTGTCCTGGCGTGTTCGTCGCCACGTCGACCTTCCGGGGCTGTAGCAGTCGTTGAGAGATAATCGGCCCTTGCCCCCTCCCCCCTCTCTCTATGCTCGGTCCTGACTGACTGCTGCACCTCGGCGTCTGGTCAGTCTCGCCGGTGCGCGTCCACGCCTTATCTCCTTTCGGCCGCCCTTGTCTGCCCTCGTCCTGGGATCCCTGGCTGTCCGCGGGCTGCCCTGTTGCCGGCGCCGCGGACGCGCACGGCGGTGCTGGGTGCCTTTCTGCCCGGGCCCCCTTTGCCTTTAGCTCTCCTGTAGCCTCCACCCCCCGCTGCCCGGCCCGACCGGGTGCCGTTGCGTGGTGTGTGTAGCCCTGTCGTGACTGTACGCTGTGGTGGCCCGCGCCTCGCGCGGGGCGCGGCCGTCGTGTGCCCCCTTGTGTGCTGCGTGCCCTGTGGTCTCCCCGCTCTTCTCGCTTTGTGGTGTCGTGCGTCCTCGCATTCTCCTAGGTTCCCTTTCCCGTTTGGCCCCCTGGTCCCGGTCTGTGTGGTTGTGCCCGTGCTGGCTTCTCTGCGGGCCCTGTTGCCCGCGACCGTCCCCTTTTTTGGGCTCCTTTGCATGCTGTTCTGGGCCGTGGGTTCGGTCGGCGCTCCGCTGCTAGTGTTAGCGGCGCCCGCCCTGGTGGCTCCGGTCGCTCCCCCACCACCGCTCATGTGGTGGCTCCCCGGTGGTTTGTGGGGTGGCGGTGTGCGCCCCTGCGCCTGGCGGCCGCGGTGGCGATGCTTACTGTGCCGCGCGCGGTCTGTGTGTACCCGCTCCCCTTTCTTTCACCCCCCCGCGTCTCCCGTCCGGTCTCCTCGCGTTGTGTCGGCGCGTGGATCTCGGCCGTGGCCCCGTTCTGCTTGCTTTTGTGTGGTGCCGCCCGGCCCGCTGGTTGCCGTCCTACGATCTGGCTGTGTCCCTCCGGTGCGGGGGTTTCGGCCTGGTGCGCGCTTCTCAGGCTCTCTCTCTGTGTTCCTCTGTCCCCCTTGCCTTCCGTGAGGGGCTTTGGCTGGCGCGGCCGGTGCGCCGCGCCGGCCGGTCGGTCCCCTTCAGCGTTGCGCCGATCCGCGGGCAGCAGCTCCGGATCACGACCTGTCCCGCGACGCTCGGCGACCGGTCCCTACGGCGATGCCTGTGGCCCCCGTTGCTCCTGCCCCCCTCTGGGGGCCCCTGCCGGCCCCCTTCGTCGTGCCCTCGGCCGTGTGTGGGCTCTGACTCCCGTCCGAGGCCGTCCGCCTGTTCCCCGCGCCCTGAGTGCCTGCACGCGGTGCTGCCGCCGTTCCCGGTCCCCCCGGCGCGTGGTTGTGTTCCTCCCCGCCCCTGCTGCCGTTTCCCGCCCGCGCTTGGCCTTTTCTCGGAGCCGGCCCCCGCCCTTCCGCCCGGTGCCTCCGTCGGCGCCCGCGCCCCACCCGCGGTCCACTGCCCCGTTTGGCCGGGCGGGCTGCCTGGCGGACCGCCGCAAGGGCAATGGCCACCCTCGGCCATCGCCGCGCGCCCGGTTACGCCTGCGCCGCCGGGCCCTCGCTTTCGCCTCCTGGCCCGGCATGGTGCCTTTGTCCCTGCCTGCCGCTTGGTGTAGACGGGGGCGGGTGGCCGCCCCCTTCGCCCTCTGCCCCCCTTTCCCCGTCCTGCCTGCGGTGGTGACCTGTGTTGGTGGTTTTGCTGGTTGCCCGGCCTCGGTCTTTTGGGCGGCTGAGGCCTTCGTACTCGGCGCGCCGTCCTGCCGGTTCGCGTCGCGGGCCCGTTGACCAGCCTTCGTCCCTTCCTGCCGTCTCGCTGCCCCTTCCCTCGTGCCCTGCCGTCGCCGCGCGGGCCGCGCTGGTGCATTGCTTGGACTTTTGGCCGTTGTGTGCCTCCGCGTTTCTGGGCGGGTCTCGTTGCCCCGGGCTGGGGGAGCGCGGTCCTCGTCCCCGCTTCTCTCCGGTCCGGGCGGCCCCGGGGCCTTGGTCGCCCTTCTGTGGGCCCTCCCACGTTCTCTTGAGTGTCTTGTCGGGCCGGATTTCTGCTGGTCTTTGGTTGGCCCGCTGCGTCGCGTGCCTGCGGCCTCTGGTTGCGTTGCGCCGCACCCAGGTGCGTTTCGGCGCCCGTTGGCTGGCTGTGTGGCTCCCCTCTTTCCCTTGCCCACCACCTTGCTTGCGCGCCCCTGCGGGCCGCCGCCGCCGTCCCTGTTCTCTTTCGGTTTCGTGGCTTGTTCCCCCCCGGCGCTCTGCCCGAGTCCTCGGGCCGCTTTCTGGCCGGTCTTCGTGCTCTCTTGGATGATTTGGTGGTCGGCTTCTGCCTTGCCTCCCCCGTCTGCTCTGCCGCTCGTTGTGCCGCGTGTGTGCCCGACTCCCTCGGTCTGTCCCTGGTGCTTGGCTTCGAGCTCTCCACGCGGCATGCGCCCGGGTCTAGTGTTCTGTCTCCCTTGGTTCTCTCCCTGTGTCTTCTGGCTGGGAGGTTCTCGCCCGTCCTTCCGCGGTGGGACGCTGGCCGCCCTGGTGTTGCCTGCCTGGCGGCTGGCGCGCGGTGGGCGGTTGCCCCCTCCCTCTTCTCTGCGGCTGCTGCTTTTAGTTCTGTGGCGCGACCAGTCTGCCGCGCGTTTGCCGCGGCTTGGTCGCTCGCTTTGGCCGGGTTCTGTCCGCCGGCGGGTTTGCCCGTCCCCGTCGGCTCGCGTCAGGGTTCTGGTTGCGTGCGGCTCGTCCTCCGTGAGCCGTTCTGTCGCTGACTCTCGGTCATGTAGTTGGCTGCGCGGCCCCTTGCTGCTGGCCGCGTGTTCGTCTGGCCCGTTCAGTGCCCTGGCCGGCCGTTGCTGGTGCCCTTCCCTCGTTGGTGCCATGTCCCGGGCCTCCGTCTTGCTGTGCGACTCGCGTCTTCCCTGCGGGTCTGTTGTTCCCTGTGTCGTTGTCTGGTCGTGCGGGCCTCTCGGTCTGACGCTCCGCCGATCTCGCTCTCCGATGTACCCTGTGTTCGCTGAGCCCCTCTTCGGAGGCCTGTCGGTGTATGCCCCGCGCATTCCTTCCCCTGCGGCCCTGCCCGTGCTGTTACGCGCGTTGATGTGGTGTGCCGGCGCCGGGGTCCCGGACGCGCCGCTCCCTTGCCCGTCTGTTGCGCTGCTTTGGTCCTGTGGCCCGCTGCCTGCTAGTCCCGGTTGGTTCGCGGCTGTTCTCGTGGCGCGTGTGTTGGGCCCGCCCGGCTGGGCGCCCGCCGCGCCCGTGGCTTGCTGTGTGCCCGCCTGTTCTGCCGGCGCCCCTGTGCGTTTGCAGCGGCGCGCCTCCCCCGTGCACTGCTCGCAGCGCGTGGCGGGAGTCTTTGCTAGGGGGCCTGGTTACTTGTGGCCCCACCCCTGGGCCCGGGGATTTGCCCGCCTTCCCTTGCCGCTTTCTCCCCTCGTGCGGCGTCCGTCCGCGAGGTCCCCTGATGGCTTCTCGGCGTGGGCTTTTACTGTCTGTTGTGCCGCGCTCTCCCTTCCCTCCTGGATACCGCGGCGGTCCGGCCGGCGCTTGCTTTATCGCCGTTGTCCTGTTCTCCCTGTTTCTTTCCGCTGCTTGTCGCGGCCCCCTTCCCCCCCCTTTGGGCCCCGCGGCCGGTTGCAGCCCGCCCCCGCCCGCCTGCTCTCCTCTCAGTCTTCTATCGGTATCGTCTCTCTCGTCGTCTCTTCTCTTCTCTCAATCTCTCTCTCTCTCCTTCTCTCTCTCTTCACTATCTCTCTCTCTTCTCGTCTTCTATGCCTCTCTGCTCTCCTTTCCCCCCCCGACTGCCTCCCTACCTCTCTCTCGTCCTCTCATCTCTCTCTCTCTCTCTCTCCCTCCTCACTCTCTCTCTCTCTATCTCTCGCTCTCTCTCTCATCTATCTCCTCTCTCTCTCTTCTCTTCTCTCGTCTCTCTTCTCTCTCTTCTCATCTCTCTCCTCTCTCTCTCTCGATCTCCTCTCTCTCTTCTCTCTCTATCCTATCTCTCTCTCTCTCCTCCGAGTCTCTTCTCATCTCTCTCTCTCTCTCTCGTCTCTCATCTCATCTCCTCTCTCTCTTTCTATCTATATCTCTTCTCTCCTCTCTCTCTTCTTACTCTCTCTCTCCTATCTCTCTCTCTCTCCTCATCATCTCTCATCTCTCCTCTCTCTCTTCTTTCGCCCCTTTACTCCACGCCCCGGCCTCGTTTCTGTCCAATCTTCCATCTGGCTCTTCTCCTTTTCGCTTCCTTCTTCGTGCTTTCGCCCGCACCTTCCCGCGATTCTCGTCCCGTGTTCTTACCTGCCTGCCCACTGTTTTGTCCTCTCTGGGCGCGTTCCTACGGTTGCCCTTCGCGGCCTCGCTATTGACTCTTGTTTTTTCCCTCCGAATCTTTCGCCACACTCTAGATCCCCACCCACGACCATCTCTGCTTGGCCCGCTGCCCTCTGTAGTGAAGAAACGCGCCCACACCAGACACCGCCATAGGGAAGAGAAAAACCCCCCCGCTCCAGACACGCCTCCATTACGTAATGTACCCCCACACCGGAAGCTGTCATGCCTGATGAACGCCGCCTAAAGTCCATCCCCATCACCTTTCCCTCGGCTCTCCTACACAATTATCCGGCTACAATCGTACACATACCTTCGAGCGACTCACACACTCGGCTCAATAGCAACATCCCACCCCATATGATCAACCGGCCCACTCCCTTTTCGACGGCGGCACCACCCCTTAACCCCGCCCGCCTAAGACCCCTGTATCCTACCCACATCGGCCGCTTCCCCGGCCCAATCCCTTCCCACATCTTTATCGCGGTCCCCGCCGCGCTATCTTCGAAATAAGTACCCCAGATACGTCGTTAACACATTCCAATCAGGCGTACGTTCGCGACATAATACCACTCCTCTGACGAATATCTACAACCGTTCGCCCGAACATTGCCCGATAGCCCCGCATGTCTTTACACTTCACCGTATTGCACAACCTCCCCGTTTCGCACCTACCCAGCTCACAGCACGAACGCTCACATAATACACTACATTACACTTTCCACCTTAACCCATGATACGCACAAAATTGACGCCCTTGACGGAATCTCCTCGCGGCTCATCACCATACCTACCCCTGTCCACATATGCTGTCTTTTCCACGACACCCACAACCCTCACGAGGGTTCCCCCCACCTTCCCGCGTGATTTCCGCCTGGTTCTGCCAGAACATCTTCATCTCTATTCTCATACTCAAATCAATACATACATCTCAAAATACTCTCATCTCCTCACTCACATCCTCAATTAACAATCGGTCATCTCTTCATCGTCTCTCTCGTCTCTATCTCGAATCTCTCTCAGTCATCTCCGTATACAAACTCTCATCATCACAAATCGAAAAATCAGATCAATCAAAATCATAATAACAAAATCATAATCAATAATAATAATTCAAAATAACATCAAAAATGACAACAAATAACATACAAAAACTCTCATCTATCATCAGATACATACAAAATACATCAAAAATATCAATCTCAGATCATACCAACTACATCAATCTCTACAAAATACATCAAAAAAAATCAAAATCAAAAAAAATCATCTCACAATTCTACTAACATAACACACATGTTCTTACTGATCAGTCATTGCAAAATCAAAATATCAATCTACATTTCAGATACAAAAATCATAAATAACAAAAAATTGAGTTTCAAAATGATACATCGATCAAAACAAAATACATCTCATCAAAAAGAAACTCTCTCCAATCAACTCTTACAAATACAATAATACATCAAAAATACATAACTTCAATACTCAAATACAATCTACTTCTCAAAGATACACAATACATTCTCAGAACTCTCAAATCAAAAATTCATCCACTCACATCTCTCATAATCATCAATCTCTCTGCTCTCTACCATCATTAATCAATCAATCTCATATCTCATACTATCTCTCACTCATCGGCCCCTCCTCACCTCGTGCTCGCCCGACACAAAAAAGTTACCCTTCGCGAACCAACAGCTCTAACTCGCTCTTACCCAACCTCTCCGTCCTGCTCCGCTACCCTTCTCTTGTATTTTTTCCCACCCTTGCTTACCACCCTGCCATACAACACACCTCTTCCGTAACACTACACCTCTCCACCTCTTCTGTCCCCTTTGCCACCCCACCCAGATTCACCGCAGCCTCCCTCGCTACTTTTCCCCAATGCTCTTATTCCACGCCCTTCCCCCCTGCAACGCCACTTCGTGCCGCCCTCGAACGTCGCGGCGCTTGGCGTCTGTGCGCACACTTTCTCTCTCCCCAACATAGTGAAATACTATAAAAATGTTAACGCACTCTAAGAGTCCTTCCTTTTTCCGTGTGCCTGCCCTATGCTCCTTTACCGTATCCAATCGGGCAGCAGACCTCCGTTACCATTTCTTATCTTTATCCCCTTTTTCCTTATCCACCCAAATAATAATCATCTCTCAGATCATCAATAATATCCTACATAATCATCAGATACTATACATACAAATTAATCTTCATCTTCTCATAACATCAGATCATAAATCAATCTAATCATCTAATCATCAAAAAATCAATACAATACAGATACTCTCATACTATACACAATCTCTCTCATCAATACATCTCGATCATCATCAATACTCATCGTCAAAACTCTGAATCATCGTCTTACCTCATCATCTCATCCAACGGGATGTCCAAACACGCCAAAGAAGGCTCTGATCTGTTCCACGCGGTGTTTCTCCCCACATCCCGGGCTGATTTCCGATCATAGCCCATGCTAGGGCTGCCTACGCACGATAATCATATCTTTCCAATATACCTTCCGGAGGACATGGAGCATCCGATAATACCAGTTAAAGGTAGTATGCGCACCGTGCCATCACCGCACCCACCCTCCGCCCCTGCGACACTGATCGACCATGGGACATGCTCATCCTTTTTTCTGGCTTCTGTATGCCTCTGAAATGCCATTCCGCAACCCTGACAGAAGGATAGGGGTACTTCCTTTTGCCCTTTTTTGCTCCGGTTTTTCGTTTCTCCGGCCCTGTACCCCCTCCCCCCCTCGCACGTCTCCATCCGTACGCCCTCCATGCGTCCTCCACCGCACGACCACCGTAGTACACATCTAGCACCTCACTTCCGGAATCCCATCCCCTCTAGTATCATCCCACTCAGCTCTTTTTCCACCCTCTCAGCATCCCGACTCCCCCCGGCCTTCCCTTCACCCTCCCTCCTCACACTCCACCTTTATACGCTTCTACTTGATCGCACGGCACTTCCTCCCTAAGACGAGCCCTGTGCTAGTAGGACCCCACAACCCACGCTCACCACGCCATACATACCTCTGGCGAATGGTAATCTGTACAATCCCATCACCCCTTGTCCGTCCTCCACCGGTGTCGTGCACCCGTAATCTCCCTTCCGACGCTGGTTTGTTATCGTCCGCGCCCTACCCTTATCTGGCCACCCTGGCCCACGTGACCCCGTCTCCGGACCGGGACGCCACCGACGTGTCCCTGTATGGACCGGGTCCTTCCGCCCACCCCCGGCCTGCTCGCCGCGCTGCTGCCGACGTACTGGCCCCCGTATATAACACCCCTCGCCTAGGACCGACCGCGCAAACCATGGCACTAATCACCTACGAACGTTTCCCGCCGGATATTCACCCGGTCCCGAAAGTCCGCCGTTACCCCCGACATCCATACCAACCTACCGAGCAAGCGGGAAGAGGTCCGTGTACGCGTCCACTTCGCACGATACGCCCCTGGCCGTTCTGCATCATACCCACACCAGCTGACAACCATCCACCCAGTCACTCACATATACCGGAAAGGACCAAGGATGACCAATCGATCAACAGGTCATCTGGGACCTCTCGCCGGCCCCACTACCGACGGCTTTACGTGTTTCCATTAGTCCCACTACCTACTGCTCTCCCTCTCGCGACCCCCCAATATGAGAAAACTCGGTTTATGCCTCAGTGAGCGCCCACCAACACACCGGCAAGGCTAGGGCCTTCCTGGCTGTCCATAGACTTCGTCTTACTAGCCATGGCCAAATGATCAAAACCCGAGCAAAAAACAAATAAAAAAAAAAAAAATTCATGAGCCAACCTCTCTTCAGCCACCGATGCCATACTCGCCAAAAATATATCCCCCCATCCACGATTCTGTCTACAGCAGAAAATAGCAAGCACCTTACCAGCCACCTGAGAGCGGCAGAGCCCCCCACAAAACGCCCCCAAAAAAAAAATACTCACCACTATCACTCGCCATTCACCACCAGCTCTCCTCCTCACGATCCACACAGAGACTTTAGGATATAGGTAAAACTGCTCAACTCGCTCGGACCTTCATCGGGCAAAAAACTTCCTTACATTCGCGGAGACCCCATTGCCAAGGCCCAGACGTTCACACTCCCTAAAAATTACCTGCCCGAGAACAAACGAATCTTTATTAGAACTGCCCTCCTCGCCGTGCTCAAATACACACACTTAATTTCCGCCACCCGCCGCCGCCAAATCTAAAACATTCCCCACATCCCAATGCCTAACAGATCATAATAGACAACCTTTCAGCCGGCACGCTAGGCTCAGAAAGCCAACCAAAGACTACTGCAGAAATCCCTATCAATCCACATAGACAGCACGACAGCATATCCCCCAGCACTTCAAAAACCCAGAAAAACAAAAAAAAAAACAAAAACACCCCAATGGCCCTCCATAATAATCATAGTGGAGAGGATCAACCAGTTCACATAACAACACAACCCACAACAAAACAAAAATTTCACCGGTGATATAAGACCGACAACTGGCTGGCTTTACTGCACCCCGTACCACCACTCGATAAAACACGAAGCTGAACAACTCCTTCCGACCGAATCGCACTACCCAACCACAACGTACAAGAAAAATACGCGAGAGCTTTCCCTAAACCCGGAAGAAAACAAACAGATCAACAAGTACACTTCTATGAGCCTAAGACACCTCCGACACCCACCTGGCGCCCGGCGGCTCGGGCGCCCCATGATAACTAAAAAATTGACAAAAGAAAAAAAAAAAAAAAAAAACAAAAAAAAAAGATGGAAAAATGCAAAAGACAAACAGAAAAACAAAAAAAACGGTCCTAAAAAAAAAAATCGCAGCCACCCCTATTGAAACAAAGAGGGAAGAATCCACAATTGATATCATCCCGTTCTTTTGCCCAACAGCCCTGCCAAGAAAAGAATTACATAACGATATTATACATCACAATTTTCTTGCAACATTAGACATAGTTGCAGCTACATCTAGAACAATTAAATCCAACACACAAACCCAAAGGTGTCGCATTGTCTACATTAGCCATACCTAACATTAACCCCACTACCGAAAATTCTTCTCCAAATAATAGACCATGTCTACACTACAATAATACTGACACACATAGATCAAAAAATTAAGAACATCCCACTATGATAATATACTACACCCTTTCCCCCTATCCCGTTTCCCCCTCTTAGTATTAAGAGTACACCCCTCCAGCCGAATATATCAATCCCCCAAACTATGATCCCATGAAATCCCATGAATCTTATCTCATCCCGATCCCTGCCTCAAAGTAAGAAAAAAGCAATAGATCAATTCAACTGCCCTTCAGCTCCTTCGTGCCGGATTAGATATATGCACTGTAAAAAGGAATGTAAGCGCTTCTGGACCCGTGAAGGACCCACGCCCCCCCAGTCTCCCTCACCTAGATCATGCGGCGGCACAGGCCCACACCAACAAAAACATCCAATTTAGAAATTCCTCGTGCCCTATTACCACCCAGCCGCCCTCACCCACACAAAATACTCCGCCCTCTCGCCACAAAACTTCGACCTGATTAGTAAGAGCGTCGTATTATAACGTGGTAAAAAAATCTATGCTCCATAATACAAAACAAAAAAGAACATAACATAAAATGAACAAAAAAAAAAAAAGAAAAAAAAAAAAAAAAAAAACAAAAAAAAAACAAAAGGACAAAAAAAAAAAAAAAAAAAAAACCAACAAAAAAAAAAATATACAAAAACTTACAAATAATAACAAAAAAAATAATAAAAAAAACACAAAAAGAACAAGAAAAAAAAAATAAATACACAAAAAAAAATAAAAACACAAGTTGAAGACCGAACCAACAACCCAACAAAAAAAACTTACACAAAAGCACATCAATAACACACCAAATAACAAATCCCCTGCACTTCCCGTCCTACGACTCACTTTACAAACAAATTCTTCTTCCCCACCTTCCACCCCCACACCTCCCGTCCATCAAAGAAAACAAAAAAACCGGAAAAAAATGGATAAAAAAGACACATCCCCCGCGTCACCTCCCCCCTGCAGACCCCCCAGGTGGTGTGATGTAAACATCCGAAACATATAAAGAAAAACAAAAACACTACGACAAGAGCACAACAAGAAAAAACAATAAACAAAAAAAAGCATAAAAAAAAATAAAATATAAAAAAAAAAACCAAAAAAAAAAAAAAATTTAAAAAAAAAAAAAAAATGAGCCTAGATGAAAAAAGTTCAACAAATATTTCGTAGCACCATAGGCATGAAACAAATAAAACAAAATCATCTCTCTCTCTCTCTCATCACTGGTACAAATATCTCCCGTATCACATAACAAATCACATCATACGACGAAATGCCGTATAGCATGCTTCCCAACCATTATATACTCAAAAAAACAAATCGTTTACACAAAAAAATACTACCCATTTTATTCTTATTCATCCAAATCATACATAATACAAATACATAATAAATCAAATTCAAAACTAATCAAACTACAAATACCGGAGATTTTTTAAATATAATATATAGATAGTTGGTTACAGATATATCTATCGTTTCGTCCACTTAAATAGGAAAAAAATGAAGCTTCATTATATTTCTTCTCTGATGTCATCTTATAATTATTCACACTTGAATGAGGTCATTTTGCATTTCGTTGAAGTTTTTGAAGGTTCATAAGCAGCATAAATACCAATATTTACCGTCTTTACTTTCTGCAGAAATTAAGTTCAATATATTTGCCTTTTTTTAAAAGAAAATGAGTTTTCATCTTTGTCCTGAATGACAACTTTTTCTTAACAAGGAAAATTGCCACGTCAAATATTTTCATAACATGACAATTTTTAGTGATTAATTCAGTTTGCTCCTTAACATTTGTTTCTTGAGGCTTACTCAAAGTATGATCTTGAAGTAATATTAACATACATCCCAATTGTTTCTTTCACATATCCTGTATGTTGTATGATCTACTTAAAAATTTAAAGTCAGAAAAACAATCTTTGACCCAGGCATCCTTTCCCTTAAGTAGTAGATAAAACCAGCAATATAAGATATACATCTTATTGGACTGGTAATCCCCAATACATTTCTTCTGATCCATTTATGTGAGAAAGCTCCATTCTACTCTGGTATATAATTTCGGTCTACCAGAACTTTCATTTGGTACTCCAAACTCAGATTGTGATAATTTGTTTTTAAAAAATTGTCAACATTTTTTCCATTTTTCCTCGTGAACCCCAATTTAAAATAATGAGTCCAAGTGGAGCTATTACTGGTACCACTTCAAAGTATTATAATCCTTTTTATAAATAATCTTGTCTGCACGATATAATCTCTATATATATGTAGATAGACAAGTGTCGCGAAATTTCCTCAATGGAGAATGCATGTTCTCTCTCTCTCTCTCTCTCTCTCTCTTCTCTCTCTTCTCTCTCTTCTTCCGTCTCTCTCTCTTCTTGAATCTCTCGTTCATCTTCATATCTCTTTCTCCTCTTTCTCAATCTCTTCTCTCTCTAATTGAATGTTGTAATAGTTTACATAAGAAGACGAACCAATTTCAAGACAAGAAAGATTTTGACAAATGTCAGTGAGATAGGGACAATAAATAAGATACGGAACTTCTAGATATCCACTTTCAGAAGAGATGTGTTGTAACAATTAAATTTTGATTGCAAGAATAAAACTCCAAGGCAGTAAAGCTCTGGGGGAGACGTGATAAAATCTTGAAGACGTTTAAAGAACGGCTTAGAAGTTGTAGTAGGTGAGACTCTTGTTAATGAAATTAAAATAGAATGTTTTTTGATTCATTAGAATTACGAGTGTTTGGGAGGCCATGTGGTACAACTCTATCCCTCTAGTATTATCTATTTGAGGTTAAGTAAGGTCTCCTTCAAAATGACAGGATAGGTAAGGTGAAATCGTCCTTGCCCTTACAGGTTCTTGATCGGTGATGCAGTAGAAGGTCTCTTAGAAAAGAAAGTATAAAAAAAGTTGAGCTATATGAAGCTTCAAGAACAAATATTCGATAGTTTTAAAGGATGAAATGTGGAAATATATTACAGATGTTGACAAACTGATGAAATATAGAGAATATAAAGAAGAGAAGAGAAGAGATTTCATTTAAGAATGAAGCTAAAAATAGCAATCTGTGCAGACTTTCTCCGAGAGATTTCAATACGACTAATGTCGGCAGGAACGATTTACAGAAATTCGAAGGCAGAGATCTTAGAGTCAGAATAAATAAGTAGGTAACGTAAAGAGTGTTTCTTTATCTTTACGGAGACTAGCGGCGATCAAAAAGGAGATTAGAAAGGAACAGATAATTCAACTTCCTGTTATCTATAGATTAAAAACTATAGAGATACCTAAGGGGTTAAAACATAGAAAGATAGGGGATTCAGAGGAGTCCCTCTCTTTAGTAATAGGATGAATGAGCGTTAACCTCTGGCAAGAAGGAAAGGTAGAAGTTTGCATGCGTAAGCGAAACAGCTTATCAGGGCTGAGTGCGAGCTCGGAAACACAAATTTTTCAACCACAAGAAGAATTCCATTAGAACCAGTACCTTCTTTGGCTACATCACAGGAAAATCTATAGAAGAAATTACTGTGTTAATTAAGCATGAATGAGTTGGAAAGAGGACGAGAGGAGGATAAACTCTGGAATCGTGTAACATAGAATTAGAGGCAAATATTTAAGAGATCAGATTAGTTTAAGCAGGCGATAAAACAGAGGTGGTCCTATCGAAACAAGAAGCGTTTTGGCAAGGAAGAGTAGCCAGAAAATTATTAATTCTCTAGTGAGATAAGGGTTTAAAAGTTACGAAGAAGAGAATTTTTACGGTTCCTGGATGATACATAATATGCCATAAACTTTAGAATTAGAAGATGGCGATATTTTCTAAAAGAGTGTACCAGAGGGACAGAATGATAACAAAGCATAGTTAAATTAAGTAAAAGAATATGGAATGTGCGCATCCGCGACAGAATCACATCTGCTATACAAAAGACCAATCCATCCATTGTAGCGTTCATTCCAAGGGAAACCACGTAACAAAACTAAAGTATTGAAATCAATTCTTTGCAAGGAAGAGTATCTTTCATGCGGAAGACATGAAGGGTTAAAACAGGATAGAGAAATAAAAGATAATCGTAGAAATCCGGAGGTTGGAAGGATTTGAAAGTAATGGAGAATTAATAAAGTAATAATTTTTTTAACACCGCTCATTTATATATATATATTTACTATGTTAATTTTATATATATATATATATATTT
>JABUQX010112206.1:22500-25000 GCA_015478945.1 Trachelipus rathkii
CTCCAGGGCCCGATTTTCATGAAACTTCCAAAAAATGCTTAAAATGATTTGAAAAAGAAGGAAAATCGTAAAATTCTTGAGAAATGACCCTAAATAAAAAAGTTATGAAGGTACGATATAACAAATGCATGACACAAATGGTTAAAAAAAAAAAAGGAGTATAAAATTGGATCCTTTTTTTTTTTTTTTTTTTTTTTGCTATTAGAATGATAGCAGATTGGTTTTATTTTAATTAAAGCCGTTTTCGTTTTTTCATTTGTGCTAAAAAAAATGCTTAAGTTTTCGTTCGTTTTGTCAAACATGGTGCAGAATCGCAAAAAAATGCTCACCAAACGTAAAGAATTTCCCTAATCCTATGTAATATAGAATAAAATTCGGTATAAAATAGCAACCTTACAGAATTAAGTAAATTCCTTACTTTTGATGATCATTTTTTTTTTTACGATTTTGCGCTAAGTTTGACAAACACGAACGCAAACTCTAGCATTTTTTTAGCACAAAAGCAAAAACGAAACAGGCTTATATATAGAATAATTTGAAAAATACTCGCGTACGTTAATTGGGGACTAGCCCAAATGGTTGACAGGAAAAAGGGTGGACAGGAAGAAGGGTCGACACAACATCAAAAAAATTTCCTGTGCATCCCACCGCAGGCGTTAGGTTAGGTTAGGTTAGGTTAAGTTTTGTTGGATTCGTTAGTGAAACTCTAACCAGATTTTTTTTTTTTTTTTTTTTTTTACAAATGTCAACCGATTTCCTGTCGATCTTTTGGGTATAGGTCCTGCTAATTATATATTTATTTTTCAGTTAAGACTATTTCAATGATTGGAATCACGAGTCAAATATTTTAATCTTAATATTCTCAAAACCATTTTAGAAAGAAATAGACTTTCGTTCAAATGAAATTGAGCTTCACAATCAAATAATATATATATATATATATATATATATATATATATATATATATATATATATATATATATATATATATATATATATATATATATATATATATATATATATATATATATATACTATATCTTTCTCTTTCTATATGCTATACTTTATATATATATATATATATATAGGTGAAGTTGCATAATAAAAGAAGAAAATCTATAGACTTTTCAAAGAACTTTATTTAGATTAAAAGTTTCATAAATATATGTTGAACCTAAAAATCATCGTAATTTTTTTTTTTTTTTAATATGAATTTATTCATCGAAATAGTTAGAAATTTTCTTTATTTCTGCATTTAGGGGCTCTGATAGAGCAGGGGACAGAGGGGACGAAGTCCCAGTTGTCACCGATAGGCAGAGACCGACTCCTGCCATCACGATTTACTGGTATTCCTTTAGTTAAGTAATACTATAGTGTAAAGGGAATTAAATTATTAATTTATTTAACTAAAGGGAATACCAAAATGCAAAAGCAAATAAATGGCGAAAATTATTGTGTAAACTTTATCGGTGGACGACAGGGAGTTCCCCCTCTGTCCCCGTTTCGAGCCTAAATGAGGAAAAATAAAGGAGTGCAAACATTTCCCGATGAACCGTACAAACCCTGTATTTTTAGGTTCAACATATATTTATGAAACTTTTAATCTAAATAAAGTTCTTTGAAAAGTCTATAGTTTTTTGTTTGGTTATTATACAATTTCACCTATATATAATAACAATAACCCCTTAACCTTATATATATATATATATATATATATAGCAACAGCTGTATATAATATACAATATATAATATAATAATAATAATAATATATGTAATAATAATAATAATAAATAATAATATATATATAATAATATGCATATATATATATATATAATATGCTAATAATAATATATAACAATAATATATGCTATTTTGTAACTCTTTATACAATAATAACCAACCAACAAACAAACAATCAAATAACCAACCAACCAACCAGTCAATAATAATAATGTAATATAATAATATACTAATAACCAGCAATAATATATATATTTAGCTTAACCAATAATAATAATAACAATAATATAGCAATAATAATAATATATAATATATACTATATACTATATAACTCAATAATATGTAATATGTAATAATATATATACTACTCGTCAAAGATTAACGCACCACTAGCTCAAATGACGTTAACAGGTTACAAAAAAGACCAGAACGCTGTGTAACCAAATAACAAATAAAAATGCAAATAACATAGCATCGGAAACACATTATATAGTGGTAAGATTGTCTAGAGGGCCCAGGAATTCCCTGGGGGCCTGCGAATGGGTCCTGTATGTGATTGATGCGTTTCCTCAAAAGTGGGATGTTATCGCGGTGAATGGTTTGTGTGTGGATGGCGTTGCTCAATAACGTGTATGGTCACCTCTGACATAGATGACGGCTTGTCACCGTCGTGGCATTCTCTCAATGAGGTGCTGAATGTCCTTCACGAAAATCTGATTCCATATGCGACCCACCGCCTGCCCCAGCGGCTGGAGGGTAC
>JABUQX010112206.1:30000-35000 GCA_015478945.1 Trachelipus rathkii
ATATAATATATATATATAATATATCTAATATATATATATATTATATTTATTATATATCTTAATATATTTCTATATATATATATAATATTATATATCTATATATATATATATATTATATATACTATATATATATAATATATTTATTATTAATTTATATTTATTATATATCATATATATATTATTATATACTATAATATATATATGTATACTATAATATAATTGATATTAGTATATATACTATATATATATGATATATTATTAATATATATAATATTAGTATTAATATATTAAGTAGCTAGAAGCCATGTACAATTTGTCATTGACTACAACTGCCAAGCTCCCACTCTTTATGTATGGAGTATGAGTCACACGGTGTGGTACGGTAGTAGTGATGAATAACCTTCTTATGGAAATTATAGGAACAGATGTTTCTTGAGCTACGATGTTGAAATGACCTTTGGGACCTAGCCCTCTCCATTCCCTATGTTATTATTATCACTCACACGATTATATATATAATATATAATATATATATAATATATATATATATTATATATATCATATTATATATATATATATATATTTATAGTATATATGTGTTTTATATATAAAAATAAATATATTATAATTTATATATATATATATTATATATATTATATTAATATAATATATATATATATATATATATATATATATATATATATATATATATATATATATATATATATATATATATATATATTATATATATATATTTATAATATATATAATATATATATATATATATATATATTTTTATTATATTATATATATATATATATATATATAATATATATATATATATTATATATATATATATAATATAATATATAATATATATATATATATATTACAATATGTATATAATATATATACTATATATTTATTATATATATATTATATATATAATATATAATAATATATATTATTATATATATATATATATATTAATATTTATATATATATATATATATTATATATATATATATATATATATATATATATATATATATATATTACTATATATAATAATTATAATATGGTTATAGGATGGCAACACGATGACTTCTTTATATTCTTAATAGTGGTGTGGGGGTAGTTAAATTATTATATTATTTTATTAATTATTATTATTAGTACTATTATTATTATTTATTAATAATTATTATTATTATTATTATTGTATTATTTTTTTATATTATTATTATTATTTTATTTTATTATTATTATATTATTAATATTATTATTTTATTATTATTAGTATTAATATTTATTATTATTATTATTATTATTATTATTATTATTATTATTATTATTATTATTATATTATTATTAATTATTATTATTATTATTATTATTTATTATTATTATTATATTATTATTTTATTATTTTATTAATTATTTTTTATATTATTATTATTATTATTATTATTTTATTATTATTATTATTATTATTATAGTTATTATTATTATTATTCTATTATTTATTATTATTATTATTATTATTATTATTATTTATTATTATTATTATTATTTTATTATTATTTTTATATTATATTATTAATTATTATTTATTATTAATTATTATTATTATTATTATTATTATTATTATATATTATTATTTTATTTATTATTCTTTTTATTATTATTTATTATTTTATTATTATTATTTTATTATTATTATTAGTAATTATTATTATTTTATTATTATTTATTATTATTATTATTAATTATTATTAATTTATGATTATTTTATTATTATTATTATTAATCATTATTATTAATTATTTATATTATTATTTTATTTATTATAATATTATTATTATTATTTATTATTATTATTATTATTATTATTATTATTATTATTATTATTATTATTATTATTATTATTATTATTATTATTATTATTATTATTATTATTATTATTATTATTATTATTATTATTATTTCTTCTTTTTCACTTCAATACTAATCCGTGTTCCGTTCTGCTATATATGTTACGCCATTCTAGGAAATAAGAATTTCGTTTTCTTTTCACACTATAACTTTTAAATTATTAATATATTTTCTTTTCAACCTTGAAATTTTTTTTTTTTTATTTTATCTTTGTTTATCTCTAGCATTTCTTATTTTATATGCTTATACAGTGTTTCTTTTTTAGCTATGGGATTTACATTTTAATTTATTTCCTTTTCTTGCTGGAATATTTATATTTTATAAGGTATGAATTCAATTTCTTTTTTAACCTCAAACAATTTCTTTTATATTTTTAATTTTTATTTTATTTGTATTAATTTATACTATTTTTACAGTATATGACAATAATATCACTTTAAATTCTGTTTTAACAATCTCTGACATTTATATTTAAATTTATTTTATATTCATGCTGAGTTTTATAAGTTTCATATTTCTTCTTCTTTTAAGGTTAAGAAAAATATTTTTCTTCATTTTATAATTTTTTTAAGATATTTCATTTCATTTTTCTCTTTTATTCTTTGTGTTTTTTTAATTAATTTTATTTAAATACTTATTTTCGGGAGGGAGTCCCAGACGAAAAAAGGACAAACGCACAGAGTGCATAAGAGAAAAAGCATTAGAAGGAGCAAGCTGATCAAGGATCATTCCTGAGGAATCAGAAATGGTAAAGTCCCCACATGAGGTTGGGACCAAACCCCGAAACTTGGTTTCACTCTTAAAATGAAATTTTAGCAGGAAATGCTGTTATTAATTACATAGATGATCACTATGGCAACCAAATGCTGGACAAAATATGATTCTTAGCACAATTGTACGGCCACTCTCTAACTATTTGTCGTTCTACCTATCTTTCTTCAGGGCTAGATCCAATATTTGGCTTGTGCTACGCCCATTTTCACCCCCAGCAATATAAATTGGAAGCTGATTTGACTGAGAACATCTAAACTGTAGCTTTTAAAAAGCTCCGATGCCTGGCGTTTCCTGTGTCTGTAGTCATTTTTTTCAGAATTTTTTCAGTTTTTTCAAAACCCATGCTTTGACGCCAGATGTCAACTTAGTCGACTAAACCCTGAAATATAGATAAATCCATACTTATAAAACGCCATTTAATTCTTCCAATTTTGAGTTTTGTGTCAGCGTTGTTCAATTTTCTCAAACCTGTTTCTTTGATTTCCAATGAACCAGATATTTCCTGTTAGCGCGAGTGGGATATTAGGGCATATGTAGTGAGAGGCAAATACTAAATGTTGTTTTGATTTACTTGGAATGGGCCAAAAATTTTGGTAATTTTTAAAATTTTCTTTTAGTATAGTGCCATCTAAGTAAAAGATATCTCCACTGACTTATATGCAACTCTGGAATGATAAAGACTGATAAGAAAATATATGTTAGGTATTAACATTTCTCTTTTTCAAAATTTAATCGTTCAAAAAAAGTAAAATATTGATATATTTTTTTCTACTTATCCGATCAACATCAACCAGGACTTGTATAGTCAGACACACCTTTTTTTACATTTCAGACAATTTTTTTTGCATACTTAAAGAAAATTTTTAAAAATTTCCCAAAATTTTTTTTAAAAATTGTTCAAGGAATAAATCCAAAATTAATGCATATACAAAATATTATTATCAAAGTAAAATAGCTCTTCCCTAATTACATATGCCCTGAAAATTTATCCACTTCGCAACAGGAAAATATTATCGCAATTTTTTTCTTTCAAAATCCAAAGAGTGGGTTTGGCAATTGACAAACGCTGAGTTACATAAAATTAAAAATCGAAAATATATGACTTTTGTGTAATGGACCATGTATGTATTATTTCAAGTTTGAAGTCAGTCTGAAAAATTTGGAAGCTGATACTAATAATTGCTCAAAACATGGGGCCTTTAAAAATTGATACTTGAAAGAATAAAAAGTTTGCAGACACAGAAAACACCTGAAAACAACGTTTAGAGGGCAAAAAGCTACAGTTTGAGTTTATAGGGTCAAAATCGCCTGCTAATCTGAAATTTTTGTCTATTTTTAGAGGGGGTGAAATTTGGCCGTAACACGTGCCAAATATTGGATCCTCCCCTTAACACAATGTCAAATTTAATCTATCCTTACCTAACCGAACAAAACATACCAACCTTACCTGGTTTGACATACTATCTGGCTCATATAATATTAACATTAATATCTCTCTCTCTTTCTCTCTCTCTCTCTCTCTCTCTCTCTCTGCACATTTTTTTTTCTGTCGCAACAAAATTTTTTAATATATAGTGCATCCAAATTTCAACGTCATCTTATGCTATTTCATGAACGAGTTTCTTAATGGTAGAACATGACTGCTTGGAATCTCCCTCAATATGTGCAGGATTTCATTTTACTAAGTAACTCGAGTTCGTCTGTATAATGTACACAAACTATTATATTCCTTTTCCATGACGAAGTATTTATTTATTTCGTTTAAAGTTTTATTTTTCACGAAACATCCTCACTCACCAGAAGTTATATCATATCTAATATTTCCAACAACGGGTTCATTATCACTATGCTTCATGATGAATGACGTCACAGCATTAGGAGGTGCTGATTGGTCTATTATGTCCAATCACAGGCTACGGACGACGAATAAACATCTCATAATGAGGTATATGCAAAAAGTCCGTAATATTTAAGTTTCTTACTGTGCGTCAGTACGTAATGACGGTTCTCAGCAGTTGATGATAGGTTAGTATTATTTTATGTTTCTTGTTAACTAGAATCTTTGTTTTTCATTCCTTCGTTCTTCATATGTATATATTGTTATTTATTTTTGCTCTTGGCGTTTTGCTCTTATTTATTATTTACAAACTCACATTAACACAAACACACAAAAACATACACACACACGCACGAACCTGAACACACATTAATTACAGAGACACTTTATTCAATACATTATCTAACCAAACCTTATGCTAGCTTGCAGATCAAGTGATTATTATTTCTATAAT
>JABUQX010112206.1:42500-47201 GCA_015478945.1 Trachelipus rathkii
AACATTGAACTCTGCGTCGCCGAGTTAACAGTAACCAGTCGCCTTATCCACAAGGCCATTCACGTTTCCTATAAGAAACGTTTAAAGCGTAGTTTTTAAAGCTACCGGTTTTCTCATCCCATAGTTGCTGAGTACTCAAAGGCCAGCCCCGAAAGACTTAAATGAGTCAAAGAAGATTTTACTCTCCATCAGCGGGATTCTAAACACTGGACTCCGCATCGCTGAGTTAACAGTAACCGGTCGCCTTCTCCACTAGGCCATCCACGTTCCTTAAAAGAAAAGTTTCAAGCGTAGCTTTTAAAGCTCCTGTTTTCTCATCCCATAATTGCCGAGTACTCAATGGCCAGCCCCCAAAGACTTAAATGAGTCAGAGGAGATTTTACCCTCCATCAGCGGGATTCAATACGCTGGACTCCGCGTCGCCCGCGAGAGAGAGATGCCGTTATTAATAAGTTATATGAGCCAAGGTAGTAAGTATATCAAACCAGGATAGGTTTATGTTTTGTCCGGGTAGGTAAGGATAAATTAAGTTAGGCATTTCACTTAGAAGATAAGTACAACGGCAAATAGTTAGAGAATGGCCGTAAAATTGTGCTAAGATTCATATTTTGTGCAACATTTTGTTCCCATATTGATCATTTACGTAATTAATAGCTACAATTCCCATTAAAATTACCATTCTAATTCCTCAGGAATCATCCCTCGTCATCGTTTCTTCAACTTTTTCTCTTATGCATTTTGAGCGTTTGTTCTTTTTTCATCTGGAACTCCCTTCTAGGTGCTCACAGACACCCCTGAAGGCTCCGAATCTATCAAAATCGGATTTCTACGGATTCGTAAACATATACATTGACGTCTCCAGCACCGACACCGAAACCAGCTCATATGCTAAGGCACATGAGACTTCTTCTAATTCCCTTTTCTTTATCCTTCCTCCTTCTTCTTCTTTATGCATTCTAGGCATTTCATCATTTTTCATTTTGCTCCGGCTCCGGCTCCGGCTCTGGCTCCGTGCTCCATCACATAAATCAATTCAGTTTCCGTCCCCTTCTCTAATTCCAATTCTACTCCGAGTCCTGTCGGCTATTTATTTTCCATCGATCTACAACCATTCCTACTTGGAGGGGCTCAGTATCCATATCTTAAACGAGCGAAGCGGAGTGCAACTGTGGCTCAGGCAAGATTAAATTACCAGCTGTTTGGGACAGCAAGTTTGAGGGGATACCATGTATCTCAGTACCCTAAAATGAGGGGGAAATAAAAAAGAGGCGGGGCTTAATGAGGTCAGAGAAATACGACTCTGTAAATGGCCGATAAGTGTCGTCATCATCATCTCGATCATTTTCTGCCGTTTCAGATATACTCCTATATATGATATATATATATTATTATATATTATTATTACATATATGGTTATATATATATATATATAGTTATATATTATTTATGGTTATTATTATTATTATTATATACATATATATGTTATTATACATATGTTGGTTATATTTCATATTTCATAAGGTATTATAGTTATTATATATATATATATATATGATATATATATATATGATATATTATTATATTATTATTATTATTTATTATTATTATTATATAAATATATATATATATATATTATTATTATTATATATGATATACATATATATATATTACATATATATATTATTATGCATATATTTATATATATATGATATTAGTATATATATTACTAATATTATATATAATATCTGAGTACTCTACATATGGTTATTATGTATATATATATATATATATATATATATATATATATATATATATATATATATATATATATATATATATATATATATAGTATATATATATATAGAGTTATATATATATATATATATATATTGGTTTACATATATATACATATATAAAGGCATATGTTATATAAGGTTATGGTTACATATATATATATATGAGTAGTTATATTGGTTATATATATGTTTGTTAGTTACTAAGGTTATTATATATAAGTTAATATGCTATACATTTATCTTTTAACCGCCGAACCGGTGTTAATGATACTTTATTTAAAATAACCCATAATGATCATTTACTTTACCACATCAAACTATTAAAATAGTTACTAAACGAAATTGTGAAAAAGGGTATACCTACAAGAAAGGCCTTTCAGTTCTATTTTCGTATGTGACTTAGATTAAATAAAGTTCATGACTGAAAGGCCTCTCCTGAAGTACTCTATTCAATTTCATTTTACTAATATTTTTAAAGTTTTTGATGTGCTGAAGTAAATTCCGACAATTATAGTTATTTTAATAATATATTTATATATATATATATATATATATATATATATATATATAGAAAGAGAAAGTATATCATATATATATATATAGTATAGGAGCAGATGATACATATATATATGTTATATATATATATATATAAATATATATATATATATATATATATATATATATATATATATATATATATTATATATATAGTATATATATATATATATAGTTATATATATATATATATATATTATATATATATATATAGTATATATATATATTAGAGGGTAGTATAGTATATATTATATATATATATATATTTTTACATATATATATATATATTTATATATATATATATATATTATATATATATATATACTATATATATATATATATATATATATATATATATATATATATATATATATATATATATATATCAGCATCCCGAAAAAGCCAGGCATGTAAATAAAAAAATATAACAAGACACACAAAAATAAATATCATTTTATTAATCAGGAGACATTTTTACCCCGGAAATTAAAAAAAAAATAACAAAAAAATAACGCTTTTTAAAAATTAAAATTGTTAAAAATTGTTGAAAAATTACAGTTTTTTGATAAATCAAAGATGCGGCTTACTCCCGAGTATGCACGGAAAGTTGCCAAATGTTGAATTTTTTTTTTTTTTAAACGGACGAATACCCACGGGTAAACAAGAACGATGGATAGAGTCGGAGTTTCTTTCTCGGTTTACTGACAATGGGACTTCTTTCGTCTCCCTCTGTCCCTCCGCGTCGGCTCGAACCCCTAAAAGGATATAAAAAGAAAATAATATTTTCTCCAAAAACGGTATTTGGCAATCTCTTTACTCTCGAGACTACTGCAGCTTTCAAGGTCAATCAGAGCTTGCACTATTTCAGGTCTAAGATATTACTAAATTTTAAGAAGTTATTAATAATATTAAGAATAAAATAATTTTTTTTTTTAAGTTTCCTCGATGAAATTTCTTCCTGAAATCAAAAATGTTATTTATTTTCCAGTAGATGTTGAAGTTTTCTAGTTACATGGCTGAACTCTTCGGGATGCTGGCCTGGCTGGAGAGAGAGAGAGAGAGAGAGAGAGAGAGAGAGAGAGAGAGAGAGAGAGAGAGAGAGAGAGAGAGAGAGAGAGAGAGAGAGAGAGAGAGAGAGAGAGAGAGAGAGAGTATATATAAAGTTATTTCTTTAATATCATCATTCGACATCAGCTCCTATTTTAAAAGATATGTAAGTCTACCACTTATCTCTTTTATAGTGATTAGAACGTTGACTTGTTATTCATGATACCGGGATCGATACACCTTTTGAAAAGCTCATATTTTTGCTATTATTTCACAGGCAGAGATCATATCCAATCTGGAGTAACTGGACATGAGGAATCGATTTGAATCATCAGAAATGATTTCCCGCCGATTTGCTGGCCAATTCTCTGAGTTCACCTTCAAACCACCGAAAGAGGTCCACCAGACCTCAAACACTAACAATAGCCTTGGAAACGCGTCCTCGCCCTTGGAGAAGTACCGTCGTCATTGAGCTAAATGAGCCAAACTCCCGTGGAGTTGAGGGCCTTGGCCAAGTCAGTTGCTCACATGACTTGGTCAGTAGCGGTCGACCGGTCCCTCGAAACGCTTCGCCGACTTCGGCCTTAAAGAAGGTACCGTTGACCTCGAATTCATCCTTGAAGATGCTCCGTCGTAATTGACGGGCAATGCTACGGCTGAAATAAAATAGCCAAACTCCTCCGAAGATTGGGACATTAACCAAGTCAGCTGCTGATATAACTTGGTCAAATGCTGGCGACCATGCCCTGTGGAAAAAGCGCCGAAAACAATGCCAGATTTAGCGACAAATCTGACTCCAACTGATTCTGCCCTCCTTATATATATATATATATATATAGTAAATATATATAATATATATATATATATATATATATATATATATATATATATATATATATATATATATATATATATATATATATATATATATATATATTAGTGTAATATGGTATTAGTCAATATAAAAGAATGGAAACGTGTAACATTAGAGGTCGATTTAAATATATTTGACTCTATGAAACATCTGTTGTTATATTAACTAGCAAAGATTTTTACATCGTCACTACTACTATGCATACTGCCAAAAATGATTATAATAAGAAGGTCGCCTCAAGCAAAGACATCGTTGCTATAGCGACTATATATATATAGTTATAGCGGTGGTAGAGAGTATATATATATATATATATATATATATATATGTATATATATATATATATATATATATATACATATATATATATATATATATATATATGTTATATATATATATATATATATATATATATATATATATATTGAA
>JABUQX010112207.1:0-27500 GCA_015478945.1 Trachelipus rathkii
AAAACATTATTGAGATCATTTCAGAAAGTATATACATTTCACTTCTAATATCAATCCTCAATATTTTTCTCATATAATGTCTTACCATGTACTTTAACGCATGCTAAATTTAAAAACATTTAAATCAAAGGATATTTCAAATGGGACAAAAAAGCCTCACCAGGCTCTATGTTTACTTACAGATCACTCCATCAGAATTAGCAACTCTCTTCCTCTCCCCTCCTAACTCCATTTTTTTGTACTCATTTTTGTTATAAAACTATTTTAAAAATACTGTGCCTTAATGTAATAAAACTAGTATCAATAAATAAGTGGTATCAGTCATTTTATAACCAGTACAGCACTCAATATTTTAATATGGATGTAAGACCCTGGAATTACAATGAAAAATAAAAATATGTAAGTACTAACAGCTTTTAAAGATGTTCAATATGAAATAATAGGTCTATAAATTTCATATTTTATATATATTTTCTCTATGTTATTTCTCTCAATTATAGCAACACCAGCTGATTTTCATAAAATTTACATGAAATGTTTGAAATAATCAGTAAAAGAAAGTTAAAAAAAAAAGGTTCAAAAAATGAGCTTAAAAAATGTTATGAAGTGTCTAAATTTTATACTTCTAGCATATTTACTGCCAGATATTTCTTTTTTTAAATTTTTTTGTACTCTTACACATGATACCCCAAGCAATATTTTTCCAGCACTCACTGGTTAGGTGGTAAGGGGGGCTCAGCTCCCTGTAGATAAATACTTAAGTACCATGCATTCATTTATACTTAAAAATTAATATAAATGTCAATTCTTAACAATCTGGTAAAAATTCTAAAATTCTACAAAAATAAACCCATTCCTTATAATAACAGGTTATATATATATATATATATATATATATATATATATATATATATATATATATATATATATATATATATATATTATATATAAATATATATATATATATATATATATATATATATATATATATATATATATATATAAGGACTAGCTGAGCACCAGAATTTCCTACACTGAACATATATTTTAATGCATACTATACTGGATTACTGGGGTATTGAAATTATATCAAACAATTCCAATATATATATATATATATATATATATATATATATTATATTATATATATATATATATATATATAGTATATATATATATATATATATATATATATATATATATATATATTGAAATTGTGTGATATAATTTCAATATGGCTCAAACGGCAGTCACAAAGGCAAGGGCCCGGGTTCAACCACCATCTGGATCCTAGGTAACAATTACCTAGAGAAGTTCTCTTCCTAGAATAGGGCTATGCCCATGATATGCAAACTTTAAAAAAAATTATGCATTGAAATGTTAGCTCTGCGTAAGAATTCTGGTACTCAGCTAATCCCTTTTATATATATATATATATATATATATAATATATATATATATATATATATATATATATTATATATATATATATATATATATTATATATATTTATTAGGTTCTTTGTTAATTTTTCAAGCACTATGATTCTCTAATAAAATTATATCTTAGCAATCAGGTTCTTCAGGCCCAAATTTCTTCTTAAATGCTGTTCTTCTGGCAAGGCTTTAAACCAAATCATGGTCTTACTTTGAAATTAATTTTGATCCTCAGCAGCCCTCTGAGTCAATATTAAGAGCAGTTGCTTTTCTTTTCTACATATTCTATCCTCTTTGCTGCCAATGTAGCTAATCTGTGGCACATTTTTTTTCTCAGCTTTAATAGGGATACTTTTCCTTTTTATTTAAATTAAGTGCTAAATATCAACTGCTTTCTTAAGTTTTTTATCTGAACCAACTTTTGTATTCTTCCCTTCCAAATTATTTTCTGAATATTCTGGATCCAAGCTTTGGAAATTTTTTGAATATGATAAGCAAGCAATCAACAAAATTTCTGAAGAATCAATGAAAGTACTTGTATACAAGCCTTCTTCATCACTAACTTTGGATTATTATGGATTCTATATATTTTGAGTCTTTTGAGTTGTTTGCACATTTACTTCATTCTCATTTTCCTGATTAATATAAATAATTGTAGTGAGTATCAAATTCTAACAGCCATCCTTTGATTTTGGTATATCCAAGAAGATAATATATTTTCAGATCAATACTTTTGTTAAAGTTTGGCTGACTAAGCCAATACAATCTACAATAAGTAACTTTTCTCATCACTAAACTTATACTTTCCTTTCAATGTTTTGCTCTCAATTATATTCTTGCAGATTCACCTTAGACAACCGTCTTGTTGAGGGCAAAATTTAGACCGTCTTCTTGCTTTCATTAGCATTTATTTTCCATATTTATCAGAATATTAAAATTTTGAGGCTTGCATTTTAGAAACTATGAAAATGTGCCTACATAAAAAAAATTACGGCAATCGAGAAATAGGCTTTGAAAAGTGAAAACTGAAAACGGAAGGCTAATAAGATTATCGCAGATGATCGATCAGCTGATTTCTATTTATAGTGTACAGGATTGCCAACCTTGCTACAAATTAGAATAAACTTCTCATAAACAAAACCGACATCGTTATTTTTGGGAAATGCGATGGTCCATTTAAACATCAGATTAAAATTAAACTGATTTAGCTTGAACAAGGATTAAGAAATTTTGGGGAAAGCGGCCCTTAGAGCTTAATCCTCAATCCGGTTTAGGGGGAGAGAGGAGATTATAACTTAATGAGGAAGAGTGTGGGAGTTGCTTTAATTAACATACCAATACCTTTTTATGTTCAAAGTATTAAACTTTCCATTTCAAAATCTTTTGACTTCCTCTTAAACATTCTGTTTAGTTATTATCCTCCACTTACCCCATTACCTCCAGTAACCCCTCCCATTACCACATATATATCCGAAAGAAGGTATCGTATTTTTAAGTTTTGTGGCTTAGCAATCTAATATATTTTTTTTTTCATATTATAATTAACGACAGTAAAGAATGGTATTATAGTATATACACAATTTATATAGTTATTCTTAATTTTTGGTCCGATATTGTCCTGATCTTAATTTAGAGGTGGTTTTTTAAAAAATATTGATATGACATTGAATGCTATATTCGTTCTTGCAAAAATTTAATATCATTCCGATTTAAAAGAAATGTAAGTGTTATAATTTAACAATGAATGATTAAAGCTTCTAAGAAGGTTGGAATATATTCGCTGTGGCAAAAACACGATGTCGCACTTTGAGACTCTGTTTAGAAAAGGAATTCGTTGGAGGGTACTAATCTCTGCCACTTAACAACTTTGATTCGATTTAATTTACGCATGGTGTAAGGTGCAAAGTTATTAAAGTATTTGTAACAGAATTTAATATGATGACAAGACAACAATCAATTTAATAAATTTATGCGAGACGTAAGTGTTACTTATTCTATTTGTTTAAGTCCCGTTTAGTTATAGGTCAGGTTAGGGTTAGGTTAGGATTTATGTTGATAGGTTTAGCCAGGTTTAGGTTAGGTCAAGGTAGGTTAGGTCAGGTTAGATTAGGTTGTCTTAGGTTAGGTTCAGGTTAGGTTAGGTTTCAGTTAGTGATTTAAATTTATATATTGAAAATTATATTATATTCTGGAAAACAATTATATTAATACTAATATATATATATATATATATATATACTATATATATTATATATATATATAATATAATATAATATATAATACCTATATATATATATAATATATATATATATATTATAATTTAATGGTATGTGCAGACAAAAATACTCTCTGACTTATCAAAATTGTAATGCAACTATATTATATATAAATATATATCATATATATATATATATATATATATAATATATAATATATATATTATATATATATATATATATATATATATATATATATATATTTTATATAATATTATATAATATATAATTGACTCACTGTAGGGTTCTCTGTGAAGTTCAAAAAAAAGGGAAGATATACTTTTTTGTTTTTCTTGTTCCGAACATTTATATATTCATTTTAATTTCTTGCAGGATCAAAGTTTTATTGGTTATTTTTTTAGGTGGTGATTTCAAAGACGTATGTCATATAATATATATTATATATATATATATATATATATAATATATATATATATATATTATATTATATATATATATATAACTATATATATTATATATATATATATATATATATATATATATATATATATAATATGTAATATTGTACATATAATGTTGCTTCAACACCGAAGCTAAATTTCATGTATGTAAAATATGCAATTTTGTTCTTATTAAAAACTTCGTAGAGAGCAGTTGGTTTCTTTTTAAGGTTGGGATCTTTAATTTCTTGCGTATCAGAGATTTTTTGATCATTAGTAGCACGAGCTTAATTACAAGGCAAAAAGTGAAGAAGATGAATGACTCACAAAAAGAAAAAACTGAAAGAGGTAGAAGAGATAATAGAACAGGATGTCCAAGGTTTTATGAAGGAGAAAAAAAGGGGGGGAAAAAAAAAGTTTTTTTTTTGACTAATTACTTAAAAAAAAAGTTTGTAAGAAATTGTAAAACATAGAGCAGTGGGCAAGGATATAAGCACAACTAAAATTTAATAGATAAATTAGGGGTTAAGATACGGTAAAAACAAGGTCACGAACCAATTCAATATGAGAAATTTTCAATATTGGGAAGAATACAGGAAGATATGCGGACATATCGTTGAAGAGATTGTGTGGGGGGAAAAAGAAAATAAGGAAGAAAGGGGGTACAAAGAATACGAAACAGCTGGAGGAGGGACCATGATAGAAGATATGAGAGGATATTTTTTTCTTCTAGAGAAAATGGGCAGGCATAGACATAGATGAGGAGAAGAAAACCCAGTGGGTACACATGTTGGCGTTGACGCCGCGGTGATCTCCAGTATAGCCATGGAAGTTAAAGGGCAGGCATGTTCTTTGGAAATGTTGTATCGTATGGTAAAATAGGAAACGAAGACGAAGCTATAGACATTACTTGAGTACATCCGAATTTACATGACAGATTGAATCACGGTATTTTGTACTCTGTACCCAAATCTAAAACATGGTCAAGTTTTTTAATTACTTTAGGATGTCGATTGCATCCTTTGACGAATTACTGAAAATATTTAAGGATGACGTAACACCTAGTCAGAAATATGTGAGGGATAGCATTTCGCCAGAAGAAAAACTCGTAATCACACTAAGGTAAGTTTATTTATTACTCCAAATTACATGTAGAGTTTAAAAATTATACTATAGCAATATGTAGGCGAACTCAAAAGACAACTTAATAAGTGGAAAATAAAATAATTATAATGATTAATTGCTTATTTCAAAAGTAAATTATTTGTTGAAGCGTTAGTACAAGTCCATTATGTCAGAACCCTGTTGAGAGGTATAACTCTCTGTCGGTGAGGTGGCTTGTGGCACTGGGTTCTGAGTCCGAGATTCTTGGGCTGAAGATGCTCCTGAATTTGCGTTGCCATACTGCATGTCAGGTTGGGGACCATACTGCAGTTGGTGGTGTTGGGAACTCTCTGCTGATGAGGTAGCTGGCAGTACTCGGGGCTGTGATGCTTGGGTTGAAAAAGCTACTGTATTTCCTTGGGCATACTGCATGCCGATGGACAATGGTTGGTAGTGTGCATGTCCTTGTTGTCCATTAAAGGGAATTGGGTTGTAAAGGTCTTGTGCTTTTTGTATGGTTTCAAGTAATTGAATTTTGGTTCTAAGTCTGACGTGATCAGGAATTTTTTTTCAGTTCCTTATACAAAGACAGGCAAAATAGTTTATCCTCATCTTCGTTGTTTTGTTCAATATCTCGCTGTTCCCTTAGCAAAATACTTTTGTTTAAAATGTCAGCAAAATGTTTATCAACTGGATTTAACTTTACCTTTTTCTTACTCCCTGAAGTGTCGGCGGTTTTTTCAGGTATGTTCAAATCTTCTGTAGGCGTTTCCCGTCTGCTCCTCCAGTTGGAACGTGTATCTCAATTCATGTTTTTCAAATTTGCTAATATTAGGTAGGCTTGCTAATTTTTATTGAGATATAAAACCAAACCCATTATTGTAGCTGTCACTATCTTGATGTTTACGTTTATGTACCCTCTATAATTTATTTTTTTTAAATTTTCAAAGTTAATTTATAAATTCTATTTTTAAACGAATTAAAAAATACCTTCTAGGCTACCATGTTTTTAAATCCCCCAAAAAACAACCAAATAAATTTTTTTTTAAGCCTGTTAAATAGTATCTTCGTCTTTTTTAATTTGCTAATATTAGTGTAGGTTCTTTTTATATTTGTTTATTCTGCTTATTTTTATTTAGATAATAAAAACCATTATTGTAGCTGTCACTCCTTATCTTGACGTTTATGCGCCCTCATATTAATTTTTTTTTAATTTTTAAAATTTATATTCTATTTTTAAACGAATTAAAAAATACTCGTAGGCTACCATGTTTATCAACACCGTAATTAGGCCTGTTAGAAACTATCTTTTTTTTTTTTAAGTTGCTAATTTTAGGTAGGCATTATTTGTTTTAGGCTGCTTATTTTTATTTAATATATAAAAAAAAACATTATTGAAGCTGTCCCTCTTGTCTTTAAATGTGCTACCATTATTTAGGCTGCTTATTTTTATTTAGATTATAAACAAACCCATTATTGTAGCTGTCACTTTTATCTTAACGTTTATGTGCCCTCTATAACTATTATTTTTTAAGTTTTCTTTTTTAATCGAATTAAAATATCCTCGTAGACTACCATGTCTATCAACACTATAATTAAGTCCGTTAGAAAGTATTTAGTTCTTTTAATATCCTAATATTAGGTAGGCTTTATATCGTTTTGGCTGCTTTTTATTTAGATATAAACAACAAATTATTGTAGCTGTCACTCTTGTCTTGGCGTTCATGTGCAATCTATAATTAATTTTTTTAAATTTTCAAAGTTATTTATAAATTCTACTTTTAAACGAAATAAAAAAGAAAATAAAAATACTCTTGGCTACCATTTTTATTAACACCATAATTAAACCTGTTAGAAAGTATTTTTTTTTAATTTGCTATTATTATCTTCAGCAAATGAATTCCTATGGATACCATCCACATTCATATGCTTAATTTAAGATAGGAATGGATGGATCCTATAGGAATTTTTGCTGGGTTGGTAAGGCTTACTATTTATTTGGTTTTTCCTTTAATTTTCTTTACATCAGAAATATATATTAATTAAATAATGGAAAAAGAAATTTTGGGTGTGATCCTGTATCAGTTGAATATTTTGTGAACCCAACCGCCACAGAACTGAAAGTCTGATATTTTAGAAAACATTTGAAAACGCCTTTAATAAGAAAGAATGATATAATAAGACTATGCTTATCATAAGATGCTTAAAAAGAGGTCTTAAATTCGTAAGGAAATGACGCGAATCTACAATTTTTACGAGAATTGCGGACCGATAGAAAATAACAAAAAAACCAAACCTATGCTTATTCTTAACGTGTAGTCGCAACTACGACAAAATTCTGGAAACGCACTTTTTCCCTATTTTCCAAACTTTCTTTATTTGCACACCTTCAAGAGCCGTGTGTTAACCAGGTTATTTGGCAAATGAATTTACTTTTTCAGCCAATTATGGTGGAGCGCGAGCGAACGTCAGGCGCCCTGACGTATATAATATATATTATATATAATATATAATATAATATATATATATATATATATATATAATATATATAATATAATATATAAATGATAATTATATTATATATATATATATGAAAAAAAACGTATACCCAACTTAACGGTAACAAGAAAAATAATAAACAAAAACTAAATTTACTTTGGTACCAGTAATCATTAATTGCAAGTATAAATGTGCATTATCTATATTTGCGTAACTTTACTTTAATCACTATAAAATTTCGATAATGTAAATGGAAATTAAAAAGAATTAACCCATCGCAACAACATAATTTTTTTTTGTCATTCTAAAAGGAACAAAAACCAAATTCTTAAAGCTTTCATATGGTATTAATTCCACTAACTTCGTTTACTGCATTGTGGTGTACGACACAACTAAAAATTTTGAATCCCAAAATGCTTATTAGAAAACAAATATTTTTTTTTATCTTGGTGAAAAATGTCGGACGTACGAATATATCGACCAAGTATATAGAATTTTGAATTTTAAGCTAGATTATATATATATATTATATATTATATATATATATATATATATATTTATATATATATATATATATAATATATATATATATATATTATATATAATATTATATATTTCATCTAATTTTAGGAAAAAAATCTTCAAACCTGTTGTAATCCATTAAGCAATCTTTTCATAAGGCATTATTAATTTATAATTCCTTTAGCGACTTTATGCTATTCTTGTTGTAAATTATATATTAAGAAAATTGTTTAATTACTCAATGTCCTCCGCGTCAAGAAACAGTAAAGAATAAGAAAGGCTGCAAATTAAAGAAAGTACAACTTCAATTTATAAAATGTTGCTTCAAGAATCTTGTAATACCAAGGACTATGATCCCTAATAGTGTTAAATTTAACAAATTTGATCCATTTCCTGATATTTTAACCTTTGGTATCTTACCAATCCGAATTCTCTTGAAGAATTTACTGAACTTTTGAATTATGCTCACGATAAAAAGGTTGGTGTTGTTTCACAAAAAAAGAGAAAACGATATGAAATTTAACAAAATTTATTACAATAGTAAATCGGCTTTGAACAAATCGGACCATAATTTATCTAAAGACCAAAAAATTCTCCTGGGATCTGGCCTATCCTTTTCTCTCCAACAATCGGACCCACTAAAAAGATTCTTCACTGATTTTGAAATATGGAAAGCTTAAAACTCAAATCAACCATATAATTTTGGCTTTTTAAAAGGCCTATTGACTTTCAATATTCCTAACACTTTAGCTTAAAAAATGTCCTCTAAAATTTTACACTGCTCTTTCTTCACTTCCTAACAATAATAATATTGTTATAACTCGATTAGACAAAGGTAATAATATCGTAATTCTTGATAAACCTGATTACATTAACAAATGCAACACACTCTTAGCTGATAATAACAGTAACTCTCTTATTACTAATAAAAACCCCACTAAAAAACTCCCAAATCCTTTTTAATAATAAACTGAAACACATTCTTTCTGATTTTCCTTTACTTCACAATGAACTTAAATCTTCTCTTCCTAAACTTTCCCAATTTTACGGTATACACTAAATCCACAAACATAACACCCCTCTCAGACCCATTACCTCTAACATTGACTCTACCAACTACAAATTATCTAAATGGATTGCCAATTCTCTTAAACTTCTTACAGGCCATTTCTCTTCCTCCCACATCACCAACAACGAGGATTTCATTCTTAAAACAAAACACAACACCAACACTCACAAACTTCTTAGCTTTGATGTGGTCTCCCTTTTTACTTCTGTACCTGTTCCTTTTACGATCTCTCTCCTTGAACGCTTTATCACTGAAAATACTGTTACTCTTTCGCATTCTCTCCCTCTTCTCAAACAACTCATTCTTCTTACTCTTGATCATAATTACTTCCAATTTAATAACACTTTCTTCAAACAAAATCACGGTTTAAGTATGGGTTTTCCCCTCTCTCCGATTCTGGTCAACATTTTCATGGAACTAATAGAATTATATCATATTCTCCCCCATCCTCTTCTCTCTAATTCTATTTGGTATAGATACGTTGATGATGTTTTTGCTGCTGTTCCTCTTAACACTAATCCTAATGGCATTCTTATTCACATTAGCAATATACATCCTAACATAAAATTCACTATTGGACCTTCAATTAATAAAACCCTTCCTTTTCTTGATACTCTTATGACTTGGTCTCCACAAAACAACATACAATTTTCTGTTTATAGAAAACCCACTGCCAACCCTAGTTACATACATTGGTTCTCCTCTCACTCTCTTAACACTAAAATTGGCACATTATCTTCCCTATTCCTCAGAGCTCTTAGAATTTGCTCCCTTTACTCACAATTCAATTAATAAATTACTACCCAAATCCATACATATTTCTTCTTGTAATATACTTTTCTTCAAAAAAAAAACTTTAAACCACATACACCAATAACACTATTACTTCTCAATGCGTTTATAAAGTCCCCTGTTCCAATTGTAATAACATATATATTGGCGAAACTAATGATTTCTCCCGTCGCAACTATCAACATAAATATAATCTTCAACAAGACAATCCCAACTCTGCCCCTAACTCCTTCATAGAGCTCTCACTAATCGAGCAAACTATAACATTAATTCATATGACAAACCCATCATTGCATCGATAATTTATACCACTTCCAGAAAGTTCACAGAATCTTTTTTGTATTTTAATGTAACAAACATTAGATGATATAAACATGAATCAAGCATTATACACTATTCACCCATTTTTCAAAAAACTAAAACCCAAACTTTTTTTATATTTATGATTTAATATTCTGTATTAATTTTAAGTTTAATTTATTTAGTTTTTACTTAAATAAAATTTTTGAATGAGGACCGTGATTTAGGTCCGAAAAGCTAATCTTCTAATTTACTATAAATTTATTAGTTATTGTTAGGCAAAATATTTTCTCTAATTTAGGGAAATATATCTTCAAACCTGTTTTGTAATCCTTAAGCAATGCTTTTCATAAGGCATTATTGTTTATAAATACTATTATAGCGGTTTTATGCTTTCCTCTTTTGACTATATTATATAAATAGTATAAAGGGGTAGACCATTATCTAGATATATATATAATAATATATTATAGTATATATATATATATTTATATATATTAATATCTATATATATAATTCCGAAAAAGTTGAAATGTATGAATTTATCAGCAAAAAGCAAGACTGCGCATGATAATATTATTATTATTATTAATTATTATTAATTATTATATTAGTATTATTGATTTATTATTATTAGGATTTATTGCGAATTTCTCGAGCTTAAAATAGCCTTTATATACTTTAATGTCTTAAATTTAATAAATGCATCTTATTCCGATAAAATACTTAACATATTTAGATTTTTTTTTTTAAATATATAAATCTCTTCCGCTTGATTTAAATGGCAGATTACAAAAACTCAGCAATAGCCTAATTAATATTTGAGCAAACACTCATTTATTAAAATTAAATATGTATCTGTGAAACGTTAACAAAATTTAATGCAAATGTCTGCCAAATGGAAAAGGCTGAAAAATTTTGACCCCTCCCTAATTATATATATATATATATATTATATATAATATATATATATATATATATTATATATATTATATATATATATATAATATATATATATATATATATAATATATATATATATATTATATATATATATATATATATATATATATATATATATATACCCAACCTTAATAGAGGTAAGTTAGTCTAAAAAGATTAGTTTAGAAATCAGATTGCTCTCAGACCATCTCAGAACAGGAAGGAGTTAAGGAACGCTAAAAGGAAGGGAAACGAAAGGGAAGAAACAATTAAGAAAATATCCCGCAGAATAGCGGTAAGTTAAAATTATTTGAAGTTACGCTTTTAGTAATAGAGATGTGTTTTTTTTAAAGAAAAGTTTATAACTGTGGAACATTTGTATGTGTTTTATGGACTAAATTTTGGGACTAAGTCTGAAGGATTAATTACTGGCAAGTTGGAAAACAATTTATGGAGTCCAATGGTATGGAGATATTTGTTTAAGACAACGAAAGATCCTGTCTCAACTCTGCTAATCCGAAGTAAGAAGAACTGTATCTAACTGGAAAAATCAAAATCGCCTTCAAAATTGAAACTGGATCAGTCAGAGTAGTGATTAAATTACCAATTAAGGCTTACAAACAGGATTTCGGTAGCTTGCGAGGTATTAGTGACTTTTTATGTATAAATTTCGTAAGTTATACCGTTTTCTTTACATATTTAGACATTATTTGATTACTTCATTGGAGCCACTGTGTTGCACATCCAAAGTATTATCGTACTTAAAACAAGATCTCGGGGAAAATCATGGTTTGGGAGACTCGCTGCTGACCAGCCCAATGAAAAGAAGATGCTATACTAGCTGAAAGCGAAACCTACTGAGGTATTAACCAGAGGACTGACACCGAAACAATGCGAAATGAAATGGTTTCTAAACTGCTTCTAGGTTACCCAGTATTTGCATGACTCATAAGAATAGATGTTGGACCAACACGAACGAAGCCCTTTCTGGGAGTTGTTATAATATATCGTTATTCAATAATCGCTTAGTGCATCATGATTTATATGCAAAGCTAATGCACTGATAAACTAGTACACCTTTATATCTTAGGCTTGAGGAACTTATACGATCATTTACATATATATAAAATGTAAATATAACAAGAAAAGCTAACAGTGAAAAATTGCGGTATTTACTTCATAAATAATATTTTTGTGAATCAAAATAAATAAATTATTTCATACTAAATTTAATCATTATTTTTTATATTATTAAATTATATGTCTTATATTTATTTAATTAATAATAATAAATTTAATTTCAAATAATAAATTTTTCATATACAAAAATTACAATCTATTTTATATAAAGAAAAATGGAATATTATATTTTATCATAAAGTAATATTAACTTCAATATATTTCCATTGGCCTATAATAAATTATAAATAAATATAAAATTTATATAATATATATAAATTAAACTTTAAATAATTAATGGATAAAAATAAATAAATATAATTGAGGAAAAGTTATTGACTAATATAAATAATTATACTTTGTATAAAAATAATTATATATAGTGTATATATATATATTAACCTTGTGTTCATATATTGCGGGAATAATGGACCATTTGGCACCCCCACCAATCTCTTCCCACCCAAACCCATTTGAAAAAAGGGGGTTTTATGGTAAAATATTACCATTGGAAATTAATAATTCTCAAAATATTTTGAAAAAGTTAACTCTTCACCAAAAAAAAGCAGAATTTCCTCCTCTTTCTTTTTCAATTGAGTCTGCAAACGAGATCTTAGTAAAGATTCTACCATTTTACAAACTAATAGAGTAGGGCATGCTTAGTAACCTGAAGTATTCTGGCAAGATGAAAACTTATATCTTTACAGCCATCTACAATCAATTATGGTAATTTACCATTGTGATTTCCTCTTAGGAATGATTCATTCATGATCAGAGTTTGATCCTTTGAACTCCGCGACAAACCCTATCTCATCGCTGCTAGAAAAGCAAAATTAAGAAAGTTCAATATTATAGATGTCCGCAATTGTTTCGCTCACATAGGTAATATGTGTGGTCTGTTTCGCTATCATTATCTTTTATGTGAGGCTGTGAATTTGTATTTATAGCATCTATCAAACACTCAAACTTATATTAAATAAATTAACTCTTACTTGAATGAATTGAATTGTTAACGCAGACTTTCCTTATTATAGCACACCTCCGTAACCTCCAGACCACTAGAATTTTTGAAATCTAATTTTATCTCCAGCATTAGGGTTTCTGTCACCTTTGAAAGTCCTTCTTTTTAATAGCAAGCAATTTAGACACACTTTGTCGTGCCACTAAGATATCAATTTCGTTGGCAAATCAAAGAATTTTCAGATAAAAATCTTGAAGGGCAAATCGGATTAAGAAGAGTAATACAATTACCTAAATTCGTAATTATCATCACCTGTCAAACAATTCACCTTTGTGATGTTTCGATAGCATAAAAGAACAGTACTCATTTTAATCATCTCCATATATCCTTCATACATGTCCAACTACCTATATCCCAAACGAGTCTGACATCTTTAGCTTATTACATGAAAGTTGAGGAACATTTTAGTCTATAATATCATAATGATACTTACTGCTATCAGCAAAAAAAAATCCCATGCGGAGATTGCGATAATGCAAAGCGGCTGTGGTAGAGAAAAATTATGCCGGATGGTCGGATATTACTCTACCTCTATCATCTAGTGTATATATATTACCGTATATAATTTGAGTATTAGATTCATGGAAGTTAGGATACTATTTTTATTATATCACCTCAAAAGCTAAGCGAAAAAAAATAGTTTAAACAAAAGTAAATAAAGTTTTATTAACTTGAAATTTCAAAAGACTCTTTTGACTCCCAAACGTGGGAAAGTTTGAATATGTCACTACTAGGAGTCGAGTCCGAGCGATCGAGGAGTTCGATTTCGGACATTCGGAGTCGAAAAATTTTTTTATAGTGGTGATGTCGGAGTAGTTCAGGATAGATCCGTGAGATGGAAGTTCGAATATTTTGTTATTAAGGGAAATGATCGAGTCGAGTCGAGTCCGAATAATATAGCCCTAAATTTGAATTAAGGAGTCGTGGAGTCGGAGTCGAGTCGGTAAGTTCACAGTACGTGAGTCCCGGAGTCGTGAGAGTCGTAGTCAGGAAGTCGGAGTCGAAAAATATATTTTACGATTTCGTAAATACCCTGTATATATATACTACTCAATATTTCATATATATATATATACATATTAATATAAATATATCATATATATAATATCTATTATAATACTTAATTTATAATATATAACTATATTATATTATATCAAATAAATTTCATATATTAACTTAAATATTAATAAATGTTTATGCAAAATATGAAAAATATATTTTATAATATTATATATAATTAGTATTAATATATAATTATCTATCCTAATATATAATTTATATAGTTTCTTTCTAACAAATATCAATATAAGAGCTTTTAATATAATCTGTGGTGTTTATTACTTGCCCTACACTGCCAATACTTTTTGCCCGAAGAACTTGCTCTGAATTTGCTACTAGGTTGGAGTAATGAGTTCGGTTATCACTGCGTAACGTTCGCATCTTCGTCGATCGCAATTATATTGTGCAATAATCAAATTTTATAAAGTGTAACGACTAATTTCAAACTTTTGTAAAGCTTCTCCACTTTAGTAAAAAGAGACTTGTATCGGAAATGATATATATTAGATAGTAAGTGTGTAAATATTTTTGAATTTGTCTCTCCTAAGATTTACTTTTAAATAAATTTTTGATTTTAGGGGAGAACTATACTTTCAATTATAAATATCAACTTTCAAATTAGGAGTCTCCTTTTTACAGATGGTGTTATTTAAATTGACTTATAGTCCTGACATTTTTGTGGTGACATAGATGCAAATATTGTTTATATATATTATTGAAATAGTTAATTAGTACGAGATTGAGTTTAACCTGTTTGGTTACAAAGCTTAGGTAGACTTTGTTTGTGATGAGCCAGAACTAATGGTTAAAATTTATTTTGACAGGTCAGAAGGGTGGTTGTGACTTATGGTCCATCTAGGGAACGTTGAAGAACAACAAAAAATTTCCCCTGCCTGAAACGATCATGGGTAGTTGATTAAGTTAACAGAACAATATTATAATATTAGATGATTTCTCTTAGTAGTTGAGATGAGGTTGACGTAGGATCAAGATTTGGATTATAGTTTTATTGGTGAACGGCTGTCGAATCATTATGGATATGGAAATTATAAATACGATATTACCCGAGTGCATTAAAATAGGGTGGCATGAAAAATGAGATGGTAGGAATGATTGGATTTCTGATGAATGACAAAATAAAAGTTCGTTTACGGACTTTAACACAAATAAACAATAAGTATTGTTTTATTTTAATAAGTTAGTGAGCGTTAGAATGATAGTGTATCAGAAGTGAAAAATTAGTACTTAATTGAGTTAGTGAAGGCACGTAGTTGAGTAAGTGTTTTTGATGTTTTATATTCAGAGTTTAAGGAATTTGGACTCAGGATCAATTAATCAACTCTTTGTATTGTTAAATTGGTTAGTGGGTCTGGCTTTGAATGGAGTATGAGAAATTATTACCGAAAGGAATAGAAAAATAAGAGCGAGAGAGCGAGAGAGATTACAAAAATAAAGAAAATTAATAAAAGTGTTAAGAAGCGCTCTGCAGAGACGTTGCACAGCATGAGAGCACAACTCGATAAAGAAGAACAGTGCTGGTAGAGGTCTAACAGGGAATATGGCATGGGATGTTGGCTAAAGGAGCAGATAAAGGAGTTACATGAATGGTGAATCAAGGCAGGTGAAGGAAGCCGTTGTAAGACGGCGTGAAAAAGGCCGAAGGATGAGACTGTAAGGAATGGAATGGAGACTTAAAAGAAAGTATGCTTGAATTATACTTTTCAATGAGAGAATAAATGAACTACTATAGGGGTGATTATTATCGTTTTTTAGGAGATAGCCAGAATAATGAACAGGGCCCAGGTAATAGACAGACTTTTACTCTCGCGACGATGACGTATAAGAAGCTCTTCTAGGAAGGAAGCCGCGAAAGGAAAGGATAAGAGAATGCTAAGAGGAATCTTGGCTAGAATTTGAATCGGACACTTGCTTGTGTTAACTTCAAGGGTGTTAGAGGGAGGTGTGAAAAGAATTAACTCGAAATTCTGCACATATAACGAATAGTAATGTCGATAAGTGAATAAGTTGGATTGGTCCAAAAAGGAATAGGTGAAATGGGGATCCGAAGTGAGTGAGTAGAGATAGCTGAGAATGTGCAAAAGTTGAGCAGAACAAGTAAAGCCAGAGGAGTTGCGATAAGAATTCGCAATTCGGAAAGTGAAAACACGCAGGGGGGTAGTGATGTAAAGGGGATTTGGGCGAAGTTGTAGATAAACGTGTATAGCGCAATGACGGAGTCCAGGATTGCAGAACAGGCAGTCGAGTGGAGACTCATGATTAAGGAGGTTGGTGTGATGTATAAAGGGGAACTTGTATAGTCTAGGGGAGAGATTATTTGAAGTGTTGTAAGGGAAGGTATATGCTAGCTAATTTATGTCGTAATATAGATGGCGTTCGAGTTGACTTGAGGAGGTGAAGTAGGATAGTATACTAGAGCGTTTGAAAGAGAGGTAAAACAAACTTTTGCTATAATTCATTACAGTTGTGAACAAATGATTGAGAAATGAGAGAAGAAAATAATTGGTATTATGTTTATTGGATTTTGCACAGCGTTATGATCGAGTTAATGGGAAAGGTTAAGGCAGGTGATAGATAATATAAATGGTGTGTAGTAAGGGCTTCTGAATGGATCAAAAGTATGTATAAACCATGTATATGTTACGGTCGTAAATGCCAATGTGTGAGTGAGTGGTATCGATATATATCTGGTATTAAGACAGGTGTCTTGTGTGAGATGTTTACACCCCTTTGGTATTAGACTGATTATGCAGGGGTTATGACAGAATCGAGGTTGGGGATGGGGTAATGTGCTAGAAGGTGGAGAATGAAGAGAGTGGAGAGGCTTCTACCGTTGCCAGTCGCGAGTGGAATTGTACCGTGTGAATCTGAACAGGGGTTAGAAGAGGAATTGAGCCACAGATTTCTGCTGTAAAGGGGCTTTGTAAAAGTTGAAATCGGTTGATATTAGTAGTATGCTAAAAAGTGTGAGTAGTGAGACACTCTAACATTTTGTATGTTAGTGTTAGGAAAGGTGAGCACGGACAGTTCTGATTAAATATTTAGGGTGTAGTTGAATGAAAGAGGACGGAGAGGAGTTAATAGAGAATTTTAGAGCAGGATCTGGGTGTCACTTAATGTTAGGATAGAAATGTAAAGGGACTCATTTTGAGCTGTGAAGGGTCTGTAGAAGCTAAGGTTTTTACCTTCAAAATAGTCCCATCGAGTTCTTATTGTATAAAGTCGTTGAGACTATGGTCTGAAATACCATGTTCTTTAGAATCACGTCAAGTCTAGTTCATTCCGAGTGGGCAACTCTGAGCTGCGGTCGAGCACGAATGTAAAGTTGAGGGAATGAAACGTCAATCTGAATGAAGGCGTGCGTGGGTGTGAGAGAAAGGAGGGGTACGAGCGAAGAATGAAAGTAGCCGATGTGAGATAGGGCTGCGGTCAGAGGAAAGATTATGAAAGTTCGGCTTAGTTCAGAGCCGAGATGTAATACGTGATGTGTTGGAGCCCACCGAGCGAGGAGCGAACCAAAAGGGAAAGTCAGCTCAGAAAAGATATGATAAATAAATGTGTTTGGGTAGAAGGCGGGGAAAATAAGTGTTAATATACTAGGAGTCAATGGCAGGGGATTTGTGAATGAGAAGTAGAGGTTCGGGACATAGGTATATTCATCTACCGGAGTAAATAGACTAATATCTATACTCTTAATATGGCCATAGATTGAGTCCATCGACTGGCATGACATCATTTCACTAGAAGATTACTAGACTCGATTGATTTTCAACCATATAATAGCGAAGTTCCTGACGTTAGCGAAATCGGGCTGTTCTTTTCGACTTCTGGTGTCATTTCCTCGGCTACTGCTTACAGTTTTCCGTGATGCCGCGTAGCGCCAGAGTCCAGGAAGTGGGAGAATTCGTAGAAGGGTGAGAGGCAAGGAAAGAAAGGACTATATATGCGAAAGTCAGATGTCTCAGTATTCAACATAAATAATATAATAGTAGTTTTAGATTTTTTTTTTAATTTAATTTTTATTTAATATTCTATTATAAAAAATATATTCATATTTTTTTTAAGGTATTTATGATTAAAATATTATTATATTTTTACGGACCTAAATAGATATTAAAAGATGTTTGTTTACATTAGAACAAATTATATATTTTCAAAAATATGTATACGCAGTATAAATTCCTTATTAGAGTTATTGTTAATGATAATTAATATTACTAGGAAATTATCACGGACAAATCACATCCAAGGTGCTTTGAATATTTATTATAAAGTGATTCGTGTTAAGCCAAGATTCCTGGGTATTATTATTATATAATATTAAATATAAATAATTTTAAGTTCATATTGATATACAGTAAATATAATAAATTTTTTATAGTTTATAAGATTAAAATTTGTAGTAAATAATACTATTATCTTATGTATATTGCCTTGCCCAGACATCCAGTTACAAATTTGAAAGATATAAGTCTTCTACCTATGCGTCTTTCTACAAGAACAATACATTACAATTCTTTCATAGGTATGTAATTACACAACTTCCCAGAGACAGACATTTTTTACAATAAAAAGAATGTCCAACTTAAACGATGGATTAACATTTTGCAAGTTGACATACTCATACAAATAGGGATGTATCAAACCTAAACAGGAGTAGAAGTACGCATCAAACTTGGTTGTGAGTTACGGGATAACAGGAGCATCGTTCCTATCTCGGCCACCTTTAACAACACATGCTTACTCAGGTTGCCTAAGCATTCTGTGACTAGTGTCTACAAAGTCTTATATACGTCAATAGTACTATGCCGTCGATTCTGGCGTGTCTCTGTTTAGACAAGACCTCTTTAGGAGCATACTTAGTAACTTAGCCCTGGAGTAGTTCTAAAGTATTTACCTAATTCTCATAATCTCTAAAAATGTAGAATGTGTCCTGTCTAGTCCTAATTATGGCGCTCGTATCTAGTAAAAGAATTGTAGAAGTTTGATTGTTAGGCGGTGAATGTATTACTACATGGGTTTTCTATGTGGTACTGCCAAGCAAATATTACATAATAATTACATCTAAGACATTATGGCTCTAATTAAAAAGGGCTATAAGTCAAAGAGGTGATTTTTCAACAAAGTCTATGAAGAGGACAAGTGGTAGAAGCTGTATACTTTCTACGTCATGTGGATATTTAATGTGCAGGAGACGGTCAGGTAATGAACAAGGTATACAAAGAACGATGTATAAAAGGTAAAAATCAAAGGTACATTGATGGGAAGGCCAGCAGTACTACCGCCAGAGAGAAAGAAGAAAAATTGGCCAGGTAGAGAACTCATAGAAATTTGGAGACTTGAAACCGTTTAACCTGTGACAGACAAGGAAGTCTATTAAAGTGCGACGGTAAGGTCCAGAGATAAGATCCATTCCCAATGACGCATTACGCAAGGATTTATTGGTGTGTGTTGCGGCTACTCGACTTATTTCAAAAATTAGGAATACTAAAGTAAAATATCACATCTTAGAGGAAAGTGTCAAAGTCAATTCAATGCTGTCATCACTGTGAGTCGCACTCTATCAGACTTAAACTGAAGAGCGCGGAAACAGGGAACAGAGATTCGATAATCGGCTTTACTCATTATGTGTGTGTGTAGACACATAATTTGGCAGAACCACCGATAGCTAGTAGATGGTAGTCTTCCAGATTAAATAGAAGTAAACAGTTAAAGTCAATCCGGAGGCATCTCAAGCGCAGGATCTATCGCGGAAGGATAGATCTCGCATAACGGGATAGGACGATAAGCTGGGTTAAGAAACAACAATGATTAATGGTAGGGTATATAAGAAATCAACAGAAAAAGGTATGAAGTATACTTCGTTTCTAATCTTCGCAGAAAATATTTTACTAGCCCATGATATAGCCTGTACTGTAGACTCGAATTCATGAAACTCTTGAACTTCAACAAGAATGTATATAGTTGCATGTAATTTATCTCCTTAAAACATAAATGGCGTGTGAAATTATCTACTTCGCGAAATTCTATGGTTGGGTTGTGATGGGTCAGTCTGAACACGCCCAGGGCAGGACAAGGAGCCCGGAATTATCAAAGTCTATGTTCTATAGGATGGTATCGGCGCCTGCATGTTTAGAAGAGTCGCACATATTTTTATTTTCTATAAAATTCAAATTTGACTACTTCTCTTTTAGTTCATTTGCACGTTCTTTGGGAAATTTTTTATTCTATAGAGTCACTAGAGGGATAACTGTTGACTGAACACCAAATGGGGATTTTCTAATGGGGCTCAGATAACATAATGAAATAAGTAATCCAATTATATTTGGTGTACAAATCCAGTTTAACTTGCATTAACACCTACATAGGTGCTCAAGGTACGGGACACAATATTGTATATGTAATAATGGGGAATTCAACAATATCGTGCAGTTAAATCAATTAAAATCAGGATGCCGTGAGATCACCGCATCATCTAGGATCGGTTAACTACGGCAGGCGCGGGATCCTTGAGGCTATAATTTTCAACGGAAGAACTCTCAAATTAAATGTAACCGGAATTAGTATGCAATTCATTTTTTCACTTTTCAAATATATTAGAAATATAATATAATAAGCGCTGTTCGTTCAGAAAGCAATCATTTTTTGGGGCAAAACTATGATATTTATTCAAGGGCGGTAAAAAAGATTATAATCGGATACTGGGACAAAGGGCATAAGGTATTTGTGCCAATATAGAGTAACACTTTGCTGATTGATTGACAGATCGCTATGATACAAGGGGAGTCGGAGGTCTCCAGAGCCGAAAACGAATGAAAGCTCGGAGCAATGTGTTCGACAACGATTATAGGTGGAAAGGCAAACGGGTTCCCGAGGATACGTGATAGTGAATTTGTCACGATGGTTAAGTTCCTTGCAAAGAACCGCACTGGTAGATAATATGTGGTGGGTCTTTTTCAGGAAGAAGACACGGGAGATTTCCACTTTACTATAATTTCTAAATAAGCTAAATAAGGATTTCCTGGCTTACGTTACTATTTATAGGTCGTGTATTTAAAAAAATTCTCATCTTCTCCAACATGCCACGCAAAAACAGATCAGGTATTGAATTGCACAGTGTCATAAAATCAACTAATGTGCACGAAAAGCATCTATCAGGTCGCGAGTTTCGCATAGTAACGAGGCAAAAAAAGAAGGTTATCAAAGGATGAGTGGTGTCTTCGTCTTTCAGCGATAGAGTAGGGCTGCAGTACATTTCACACAACAAAAACAAACTATACAGCGAATTTTGTTTAGATTTTACCATATTCAGGAAACTACTAATTAAAGGTGTTCGCGCTGTGGGGTGGTAAGAAACTCGAAGTGAGCAACATCCATCGTAAGTGAGTTCTGGGGTTGTTTCGTAGAAAAAAACAAAATAATTTAATAATGGCATAGAACAATTAACAAATGTTAATATTTGTTAATGATAATAATTATTTTTCAAGAGTAATTTCCTTTGCTATAATATAAAAGCCAATTCCATATCAAGTTAGATATGAAATGATAGTTCGCAGAGCCACATCGCACTTCAACTTGGCCTGAACACAATTTTGCAGCTCTCGATGTATTTTCTGTTCTGTAGAATCCTTACTCGGATCCGGATTCGGAGTCGGGAAGCCGGAGTCGAATCGGGAAAGCACGGGAGTATGATTGTTTTTTTCGAGAAAATACTTTTTTTTTGTGAAAATAATCAAGTGATAGAAAGCACTACGCCCAAAACAATTTTCAATAGTCGCACGAACCCTTAGTCAGATCCGAGAGCCGAAGCCGAACGCCGGAGCCGGTGTCGAGCCGAGCCGGCTCCTGGGAAAATTAATTTCTTTCAAAAAAAAAATACTCTTTTAGGAACGAAAATTGTATTGCTCACAATGACGTGGCTGACAATGTTTCAATTAGTGCAGAACCTTAGTCGGATCCGCGATCCGGATCCGGATCCGGACCGGACACCCGGAGCCGAACCTGGAGCCGGGTCCCTGGGTATGAAATTTTTTTTTTTCAAGAAATAACTTTTTTTTTTAGGCTCTCTTAATTTTATTGAAAGAAAAGAGTGCTGAACAATTTTCAAACTGTGCAGAAACCTTAGATGGAACTCCGGAATTCCGGATGCGGAGCAATGATCCGGAGTCGGATCCGGAGCGGGATCCTTGTCTTATTAAATATTTTTCAAACGATAATTTTAGTTTGCAAAATTTATTCAAACTCCAGAGACTGACTAATATTTATTTTTCAAATTAGTTATAAAAGAATCTTCAGTCGGATCCGGATCCGGATCCGGAAATGAAGTCACAGCCGGAGTCTAGACGCCGGCAGTACCTGTTTTATAAATTTTTTTCCCCTATTAAATATTTTTTAAGGATGAAATTTTTTAGTTAGTTATGAAATTAATAAAAGATGTTCAATATAGTGCAGAACCTTAGTTTGGAATCCGGATCCGGATCCGGAGTCGGAGTCGGGATGAAAACAGGAAGAACTGTAATTCGTCCAAAATTTTTGTTCCTAATAATTATTTATTTTTTTTGGTGAAAAAAGTTTATTTTGCAAACGACGTCTAAGAAAATTTTCAATAGCTTGCAGAAACCTTTAGTCGGGATCCAGCGCCGGATCTCTGGGTCCTGCAGCCGGGAGTTGAAGGCGGAATCGGCATTTTGCGGCCATAATTTTTTGAAAAATACATTTTTGTATTGTCGTGAAAAAATTTCATTGTTCCCAGAGTGGGTAAAGGTTTGTACCTCTACACATTCTTCAAACAACAGTGCAGAATACTATAGTTCGGCAGTTGGAGGCCGGAGCCCGGTCAGAAAAATAAATTTATTATTTTTCTTTGGGTTGTAAAAGAATATTCCAGGGCTTGAAATTGATTGCAGGTTTGTTAATGTTAGTGTACATACATATATCAGCTATAGCTATTTTTCTGGGTCGGGACAAAGACTTCAGAATAAACTCTTGACGAAGCAGATTTCAATTTAACAATGTTTTTTTTTTTTTTTTTTTAAACTTGTTTAAATGAAAATTTCAGTCATATATATATTTTTTTAATATGATAAAATTTTCAGTTATTTAGAACATATGTTTTCAACGAGCTTTCTTTAAAAACTTAAGTTTTTCTTAAATATAAATATATCGGTTGAATTTTTAGTTTAAGAAGACATTAGTACTTACACATTTCATTTAATGAGGACAATACTTAAAATCTCTCTAAATAGTATATGAATATCGTTTGTTATGTCAACACAAGTCATACTGCTTCAAAAGCACAAATAATTCCACTTTACAAGAACGGTCCTCCCTTTAGGTTCACATGTAAGTTAAAACTACTTCATTATTATTATTATTAAGAGCATCAGAAATTTAATGAACTTACTTCTCACCAGTTGTTTTGGACGAAACCCCTACACCGCGCTCGGTCCTCATAGACTCCCAACTATTCCATCCCACGTCCTCTTCTTTCAACGGCCATCCTCACGTTATCACTCTATCTGGTTCTTAGTTGTTCCACTCCACATATTCCATCCGGCCTCCATCTGCAGTATTTCTTCGGGTATCTATCCCCATCACAGCTGTCCCCTTTTCAATAACTCGGTATACTCTCCACCCCCAGTTCCTCTCTGATATCATCATTTCTCAGTCTATCCCTCCTCGTAGCTCCCTTTATGAATCTCAACACCCTCATTTTACATGCTTGCATCTTCTAGTTTTTGTGGTTAGCGCACACGCTTCGTGACCATACGTTAGTATAGGTCGTAATATACACATGTATATTATTATTATCACCTTTCGAGGGACATTAATGTCGCATAGTAACGGATATAGCGATCTTAATGCATCATTAAACTTTTTTATTCTATTATTCAATTCTATGTTAATAACATTACCACCCTCAAAACAAACTCCAAGGTATTTAAACTGATCAACCTGCTTCATCACTCTAATATTCATTTCCTCCTCCTTTTTACTTATCAGCATCACCTCCATCTTCTCCCCATTTATCTCTTCTTCTCTCCCTCAGCTCCTCCTCCTCCCAAACTACAATAAATCCCTGCAAAGCTTCCCTTGATTCCGCTACCAACGCAAGATCATCAGCGTATCCAAAGACAGTTCCCCCCACTCATCTTCCGACTATTTTTCCACAATAATCCATGAACAGGATAAACAAAATCGGAGAGAACACTACCCTGCTTCACCCCCGTGTCGATCTCAAACCAATCTCCATCGTCCATCGGGGTCTTCACTTTGCCTAAACTATTCGTATATTATTATGAGCTTATTAATAGCATGTTTTTCCGATAAATTTACCAATTTAATTTAATGATATTGTAACTCTACTTTCAGTTCGGTGAAACAGGACTGATGAGCCAGAACAGAGTTATTTACGATAAAATAAAAGTGGTTCGAAACCAGAGAGCATATTTTAAAATGGTGGAACCGGAGCCGAGAAATTTTTAAATTGTGGAACAGGAGTAGGGGCAGGGTAGTTTAAAATAGAGCGGTTTCCCCATCTTATAAATTGTTCAAGGCAGACTAACAGTGTTATAGCATTTATTTATTGAAACAAACTTCTTTATATTTAATTATAAATAAATTGGGGCGCCTACCTCCCCAGGTAGGACATAAATTAGCACTTTATATCCAGTCAGTGAGACTTTTCGAGAAAGGCCCTTGGATTTTCTGTCTCACAGTAGATAAAAATGGATGGCCAGGCCTATCGCAGATGCCGGTAATTAATTTCATTAGCAACAAAGCACGTCTCTCTTGTACTCATTTATGTCTGAACAAGACGAAGCTAAGTGCACTGAGAGAATAACACAATCTCCTTAACCGATCAGTCTTGAAACTTATTCCTCTACCAGTCTACCTCTTATTTATTAATATTTATTTTCTTTACCTTTAAGCCACGAAGCGCTTATAAGAATCATGAAGATCTTCACAACAAATAATTCGGCAAATGCCTAAATGCTCAAAATATAGTTTTTATAATGGTCTCCATAGTTTCAACCCTCATATATGAAAAAATTAAGAGAGTTCAATGGTAGACGAGAAAAACGGAAAATCAAATAAAACCGAATTGTTTTTGTGAATAACTTAAATATTAGGATGAACGAGACTCCAAAATTTTTTGTCATTTATAGAACAGGTATAAACTGATATAAATATAATAAAAATATAACTCGTAATTCCTCTTGTAAATATAATAAAAATATAACTCCTAATTCCTCTTGTTACTAAAAAATAAAATGTAATATTAATTTAAACACCACGAAAAATATAATACAGAAGTCATAAAAAAAGTTATAATTATATATATCAACTTAATCAATTTAAAAGAATCATATACTGCAAATATATCCAAAGTATTTGGAAAATAAATGTAATAAAAATATAAATCTCTATTACTTTCATCTTCTAATATTAAGTATTACTTAATTTGAAACCTAGTAAATTTATAATAATTAGTAATATTAAAATAATTCCAGGACTGTGATAACAATCAATGATGATTTTTTTACATTGTCTTAAATAAAATATTTTTTCATTTTCTCAAAATGAAACTTTACCCATGTGGGTTTGAAGCAAACATTTAAATGACATTTCTGATTAAAATTTTTAATCAATGCTAAGATGTTATTTCACACGTGTCGTGTGGGGTAGAACATGCTTTACTGAAATAATATTAAAATAATAAAAGTCCCTATATTGTATAAAAGATATAAAGAACTCCTAATTCCTCTTTACACTAAAAAAATAACAAGTAGTAATAATTTATGCACCTCAAGAAAATATAAACAGAAGACATCAAAAAAAGTAATAAGTTTATATACTTCAAAGTAAGCAATTTAAAATTATCATATACTGCAAATATGCCCAAAATAACTGGAAAATAGACGCAATAAATATTCAAAATTTATGACAAAGTTAATTTTTCACATTATTTTTTTCTGAAAATGAGACTTTACCCATGTGAGCCTAAAGGTGAACATTTAAATGACATTTCTGATTAATTTTTTTTTTATCTGGAACACTTAAAATGTTATTTCCCTGTGTGAGTTCGAACATGCTTTACTAAATCAAATTTCACAGTAAAAATTTTTCAACAAATATAAAGCTAAAATGTTGATTTTTTTTTATCTGCGTAGTAAGTTCGATGCTGAACATCTAAAATGTTTTACCTATAAATTTTTCCTTGCAGGGAGAACACTTATTTGTTTTATCATTCGTGTGGATCCGAAGATGCTTTTCTAAATTACCTTTCAGAGTAAAATTTTTATAACAATAAAAACACTTTAAAGGATTTTCAACAATGAAGGTTCGAATAAAACTTTTATAACAATTACAACAGTTAAATGATTTTTTAATCGTGTGGATCTGAATATGATTTAAGTAGTTCCAATTCCAAGAGAAACATTTTCCACAGTATTGACATTTAAATAGTTTACTTGTGTGAGGTCGTATGCAAAATTCTTTCTTGTTATAATTATTTGTATTATTACTATTATTACCATTATTATTATCATTACTGTACTTTTCAGTATCACAAACGGAGCTTCGTCTCTCTACAATACTGTCATTTTTAATATCACTTTTATTTAGTAAAGCTGAAGAAGAACGTTTATACATTGTCAATGCTTTTGAATCAATATTTCTGGGATCCGAAATGTTGCTCAGTGTATTAGTAGGCTTTAATTGTGGTAAAACACCTTCTGCTTCTAAATCAACTAAAAACAAATAAAAAAACAAACAAACATTTAATTTAAGAAATAAATAAATAAATAAAAAGAGCAATTTTGAGATTACAAACAAAATTAATGTACCCACATTAATATTTTAGTCAGTTAACAAAATATAA
>JABUQX010112208.1:0-37500 GCA_015478945.1 Trachelipus rathkii
ATGAGATAATGGAGTGTTGGTTTAATAGGATTCCGTTTTTCCTTTTTATATATGGTTAAAGGTTCTTTTTGCTTACCTATCGTATTGAATTGTTGATTTTACCCTGTATATCGATTTATATATGGATAAAGATTATAAAACAAATTTTTTATTTAAATGTGAATGAAGTTAAATTTAAAAGAAAATATAAAAACCCCAAAAATGAGGCCGATAAAGTAGCTTCACGTTGTTACAAAAAAAAATTAACCTATAAAAATTATTTTTACTCGTAAATTATTAGTATTTAGCAGAAATGAATGTAAGTGACATATACGAAAATTGTTCAAAGTGACTGGTCACTTTTAAGTTTTTTGAAATATTTCCAATTAATTGTGACAATTAAGAAATGTAACACATTCAAGAATAAAATAAGGACACAAAGAAAATAAGGCGAAAAGTTTTTTTTATAAAATTTTTTTGGGTGTTCAAACTAACGATACCCAGGTAGACGCCACCCCGATGTCAGGATTGGGGTCTCTTCAGCCTCTAGGTGGACTACGGGGGGGGGACTAATCCCCCCTCCGGGGATGGTCCCCGGAACGCCCGCTCTTTGGTCTTTGGGTGTCGCGGGGTTTTCCTCAGACCATCCCCTCCGGGTATGAAACGTTTTTTATGGGTGGCGAATTAATAGACTGTTCGATTGAAGTTTTTCAACTGCAGCACAACACGTGCGATATTGTGTTGCAAAAAAAACTTGCCTTTGATAACGGGGATCTAAGTAAGTTGCTTAGTAATGAAAGGGTCATTAATTTCCCACAGGCACCAAACTGCTGAGAAAATGAAAGGGGCCAGATATATACGAGACTCTAACTAACGTTACATTTGAGGATGGTTCAAAATTCTCCTAGCTTGTACTATTAATGGTATTAACACTTGCGTAGACGAGTGAAGCCTGCCAGTAGCGGCTGATCTCCGGATTGTCTGCTAAAAATAGGTGCTTACAAATATAGCGTTTCAATAACTTAATGCAGTTTGATATTCATTGTTTGCTCATTGAGTTTTCCGAGCACATTATAAGCTAAAGACAAATATAGGTCTATTAGCAGATACTGTTGCCACGAAACTGGCTCGAGAGTATCAACGCCAGGCAGGGTTATAACTCGCGACGTCTAAGTGAGAGCAATCTCACTCTTCCATCATATGAGAAGATGTATACTATTTCTCAAGCGAGTTGGAACGTCAATTTGATAAAATTAAATTATGAGACTCAATAAATATATAATATATGTAAACTATGCGTTTTAACTATTGTAGAGGTGGTTCCATTTCTAATTAATAGACATAAAAAACTGGTCAAGAGTCCGCATGTCTCTTTCACTAATTATAATAGAGTATTTTCGTTCAAGAAATTCATTAGTAATCATTTAACATATTTTTTTAATACATTACCTGAAAAAATAATCTAGTAAATATTAATATAATCTACGCGCAATACATTATGCAGGGGAAAAGTATGTATAGTCAGGATGCTTGAGAATGACGCGAGGATCTTATATTATTATTTGCGAGAGAATGACGGATTTTGCCGGAAGATGTCGATAGATATATACACATTGCAAAGTTCCAGAATAATAGTTAAGTATTGCACAATGATGATAAGTTATTTGTTATTAAAGTAAAAAAATATTCTTTAGTGGATATACTAATAGCTTCATTATGAGAATATTAAGTCACCCAGTCTAAGTAGTTGCCTAACTCACTCAATGTCTTAATATTTGGGCGCCATTAAACTTAACATTAATATTCTTAAAAATTCAAACTATTATTTTGAAAATAGAAAATTTTTTTCAGAGATAATAATATGATAACTACTTTGGCTGTAATACCTTATATATATATAATATATATGAATATATTTATATATATATAAGTATATATATAATATATAATATATATATAGTAATATATATATATAGGATATATATATATGATATATTATATAATAAATCATATAATAACACATAATGCTTATTCTCATTACATAAACGCTATGATAATATCAACTCAGCAATATCTCACAAATCACATACCACTTAGATACAATAATTAACAAAAAGCACATGGGAGGTAAACTATTATTTAGCTAAGCAGAAAATGTGAGAAAAGAGTGTATGATTGAGCCTAAAAATTCTCCAATTCCACCTAGAATTTGATTACAGTGTGAGTATGAAATCAAAATAATTAAGTACACTAGAGATTCACTGTTCTTTTCACGCAATAATATATATAATAACAATGAATACATAATTTTCATTATGTGAGTATAGACATTATATATTCATGTTGTACAATGTAATATATAATAAGTAATAATAAAATATATAGGAGCTATTATCACTAATTTAAAAGAGAATAAATCATTATTCAGAGATAATATTTATATATAATTTTCAATGCTCAATTTACTATATTTACATATAGTATATAATAATACTGATTCAGACCTATATATTTTATGGACACATACTAAATGTACTCGAGATCACATAAATGTCAATAAGTATGCTTCGTCCGTATAATCTTTAATCACTCTTACTTCACAAATTAGAAAACTTATTGATATTTTCCTTAACTCTCTATCTAGTTTATTCTATAAATATATATTACTATATATTAATTATTAATAACTATTATATAACTATATATATATACTATAATATACATATATATATATATATATAAATATATAAATATTATATATATTAATTATTATAATATATATATATATATATATAATATAAATATATAATATAAATATATATATATATATATATATAATATATATATATATATATTATATAATACTATAATATATAATAATATAATATATTTAATTATATTAATAATATTAATATACGTATATATATAATATATATAAATATATATGTAACGAGAGAGGGTTGAGAGTTGCATTAGCCATTGACATAATACATCAGATATCAACCTCACTTCCATATATTTGTGCAGAAGCGCGAGTACATAAATAACCCAGCAGCGCTATAAGAGATAAAAGGTGTTTAGTTTTCTATTTTCTTTATTTAGAGGTACTCCATTCATCTGAGTTATATTCTTGCAGTCACATGAGAACCGTCAATCTTGGGCGCGATCACGGACACCAGAAGAGAATGAGATTCAGATGCGAGGAATAGTGAGAGTTGAGCCAGGGATCTACGAGATAAATAAAAGATAGATATATGACCGGAAGTGAGAGCTATAGGACCGCGATCACGCGTAGATAATCGCACTCAGAGCGGACTTACCTTTTTTCGGAATAGGTTGGAGTAACTCATTTAGTTGACCGTTGAGCATGGCCCTATACACTGAGAGTTGATATATGATGCATAGTAATTAATAGACATATAGAGATATATAATGAGTATTGAATACGTAAGAGGGCGGTGTCAGCTAACTGAATATGCACATTCTCCCATCACTACGGGTTTTTTTTTCCTAACACCTTAGTGTTATATACATAATATCTAAATAATAGCAAACGGGATAATAACAGAGTAAATGATTAAAATCACTAATTAATTTGAGAGCCATTTGAAAAGAAGTCGTTATTAAAAGGATAATTTTGGAGAGGAGAAAAAAAAAATGAATTTATTCTTATTAATTTATCGAAATCTAATCTAATACAATTTAAAGATTCTGGTGAGCAGATGTAACGAAAATTACGTCTATTCTATAAAACCTCGCCGATACATTAAGTGCTCACCGACAATCGGATCGTAGGCGACCAGAGAGAGAAGTATTTCAGACCTCAACCTTCTGAGTTATCCACCGAATGTCCATATGCCGGATGCGTGAGTCAGGTGGCCGGAACACTGTTAACATGGTCGATGCATTTCGAGTAAGTATTAATAACGAAAGACGTTATTGAAAAGATATAATACTTAGACAAATGCTAACGAAAATATTATACTAGAGATGGAATATGACAATGGAGGAATACCGGAGATTCACTACCAACGCGTTAGAACAGCAGTTTAATGCCCACCTTTGTAATATATATATATATTATATATATATATATATATTATATATATATATATATATATATATAGATATAATATATAATATATAAATAATATATATATATATATATATAATATTCTCTTTTTCAGAAATTTGCTTATGTATATTTATTTTTCATAATAAAAAAGTTCGGTAACTTCTATAGATACTTTAATTAATTAAGTTTTTAATATCCTTAGAAAATTTCATGTCTCTAAACCAAAAACGAACACCTCATGTACTTGAAATATATACTCTGAAAGAATAAAGTACTTTCATTTGTAATAATCAAATAGTTAATACAGTTGATTGGAAACAGCCAGTTTCCGATCATGCATGAAAGAGTCTACCTAACTGCCAGTTACTCATTGGGTTACTTATACATTCTACTGGATGAACCATGTTTACCTTTAAAGCAATCATTGAGCGCAACAAATATTTAAATACGACATAGATCGATCCATGAGCAATGTAATCATTGAGGCAATATAGAGTTCTAAACAGAGCATATACGCTAACAGAGAGCAGATACATGCCTACGCAGATGTGAGATATAAACTCAATTCAAAAACATCACGTACTAAGAGTGTGGAAAGACACTTATATTCATGTTTGACACACAATACACCTGTATTATATAAGATAATTGGTCAGACGGTTGAGAGAGAAGAATGTACAAATTCATATATACAATTTGATTATAATAAAAGGTTTAGTGATGACTAAAAGAATATAAGTAACCCATTAGTTTTCTTTGCGACAGTGAGCCTATTGCTGTGAATATAAAGAGTCATTGTGTGGAGACACCTGGTCTCTATCACGATAACGCGGAAGAGTTCCAGTTCACCTTTTGATCGACCGTTGATGGAAAATATATTGGGTGAGTAAAAGTATTGTTTCGTAGAACGCAAAGTCAATATAAACACAAGTATATAATATAATAAGCTTCATAAAATTGGTATTATGACCAGAGTTGAAGACAAGCTTTCAATCGGTGCGAGAACAGTTAAATATATGCGATTAATGCTTATACACGCATCCAATTATAGAGGGGAAACAAGAACAGGTAAATAATCTATATGAGAGCAAAATTTCACTTAATTCAGAGATATATGTCATGGAGTAACGAATATTACACGAGTGACAAATAATTTTTCTTAAAGTCACGTTGTTGAGTTGAAGAAGCATTAACAATCACTGTAAGATCGCATATATCAGAATCTTGAAAACTAATCAATAACCAAGCAAAACACAGAGACACTATGAAGAGACAAATATGTGTACGAGAATCTACTAAGTCTCATGTTCTTAGAGAGCGAGAAAAGTTTTAAGCAAAATGTTTATAGACTCATCAACAACCGTAAAGTTGACATTAGAGACTTAAAGTGAAAAAGTAACACTTTGAGGACTTATTCAGGCTCCAACTAGAGTAGTTCGAAAAGTCTAGTACACCACCTATGTTCGATAAAAAAAGTGTATCAAGATCTGAGTGTTAGTCACAAGTTCATAAAACGAAGAAGTAATAGTATGTATTTCGGTAATAGATACATTTGAATAAACTAATGAATAAATGACATAATGATTCCAGAATATGTACGTTAATATTGGCATATAAAATACGCATGAAGATGTTGGTAAGTTTCATAACTTTAATACAAGTTAGCAGTGCGTGATATGGTCTCCTATAATACTAAATACCTTCTTATACATGCACATAAAATATCTTATAAGCTAAATGAGCGAGATACATAAATAATATGCAAAATAAAGCAGCACGATGCCGCTACTAATCTGCAAAGCCCAACCAAACTGGGTTTATCGAAAAATCATACTGTTCTTCTAACACCTGCGGCGGTGCCCAAGGCCGTAGCGCCGCATTAAGATTACAATAAATCAATGTTTATGAGAGAAGATATACTAAAGAATCAATAAAGAGCTTGGGAGTGAGCTAATCACTAAGGTATCAAGAGTACAAGTGGGGAAGTAGCAAATATAATATATATATTGATATATTATATATATATATGCTTAACTAAACTCTATAAAGGCTTCTTGACAATACTTAAATATATTCTGCATAATAGTAGTAATATTATATTAAAGCCGGTTTCGTTTTTAATATCTGGGCTTGAACGAAACCAATAAAGAAATGGCTCGAGTTTGCGTTCGTTTTTGTCCAACTTAGCGCAAAATCGTAAGAAATCGCTTTCCAGAGGTAAGGATTTCCTCAATTCTGTAAGGTTGCCATTCCCGTGCTTGCTGAATTTAAGCAGTTCTTACGAAAAATATAAACAAACAAGATGGCGGCGTGTTAAGCCCCGTCTGAATTGATGAATTTTCATTCAATATAGATCAGCTTTAAGATCTTAATTTCTTTCAAATGGAATAACTCATAACAAATAGTTGAATTAATCTGTAAGTATAAAGCATGTTATTTTTTATTTCTGCTTATTCCAAAAGCACCCACTCTATCAACAATAGCTGATCAATTTTAAAAAACAAAGAAACTGAGCACCGAATCGCCGTCTCTTAAAACTGGAATTCGTGCTCGAAACTGGGTGAGCATTTCTTATCGAGCGTAAGCACAAAATGACATGACAAAAAACGGTCTAATTAAAACAAAGGAAAAACTAAAATTGCATTCTAACTCGTAAACCAGCTTCGAATTATTAAATTACGGATTAAAGGAGATATATCTAAAGAAATTAGTCCCCAAGTAATGTATTAGTGGGCTTGCTAATTTATTTATCGCAATCCACTAATACATTACTTGGGACTAATTTCTTTATTTCTATTCTCCATTAATCATAAAATGTGGGTCTAAGTCCCGCATATAACAACCTTGTGTTTTTGTTCTATTGGAGTTTTCATGAAGAAATCACCTTTCTCGGTAAATTTTCTAGCTTAAGCCTTTATCCCTCTAACATTTTGATAAACTTGTTTACTTGTTTCTCGTAACACTTATGCCCTAAAACTATAGTATATGATGTTTTCCTAAACATTCTGTATGCTCGGCTTCCTGCATTGGACCCCTTTCCAATGTTCTTCCTTTCAGATTAAACATTTTAAACAAAAACTTTCCACATTGCAAGTTTCTTATATCTTTTATTTAAGATTAAGAGCAATCTCCATGAACTTCAGGTACACATCGTTTACAGATATAAATGTGTTGACTGTAACGTTTGATTATGTAGGTCAAACTTTCCAATAACTAAAGATGGGGAGCCTTCAAGCACATGTATATTCCCTCTCCATCTAACTCTTCCATCTCTCACAGAGAATTTAGCTGTCAGAGATCAATATGACCTCAAATACCCTATACCTCTTCAAAATTCTCCATTTTTTAAAATGCTTCTAACAGATGAAGAAGTTAAAAATTTGGAATCCTTTATATATAAAAACACTTAACCTACACTTAACATCCATATGATTTCTTTGGCACTCCTGATTGCTGAACTAATTGCCGAATTTCGTGCAAAAAACGAACACGGATTTCTTATGAGGTTTAATTTTGTTTTGCAAGCATGAAATCAGCTCTTGTGATGGAGCCCGTCGATTTTCGGATAAACAGATATAATTAAAATTTAGTTTATATATTACAAATAATTGATCACTATTGTGATGGAGTTTTTCGATTTGGTTATAAAATTAGATTTAAAGCCGATTTTATTGATGAAATATTCATCACTTCCAAAAAATGACGGCATATGGCCTACCACGCCGTCATTTTTTTTTGTTTGCACCTTTTCGTAAAAACGTTGTAAATTCAGCAATCACAGGAAATAGCACTTTATAGAATTACGGAAATTTCCCTTACGTTTGGTGAGCATTTTCTTACGATTTTGCGCTGTTTAACAAAAACGAAAGCAAATTCGAGCATTTTCTTAAACCACCCCCGTTTCGTAAGCAAATGCAAAAACGAAAACGCCTATATTAACTCCAGTACGCTCACATAAATAAGGTTGTTATCAAACAAATTGCGGATTTAGAAAGATATATACAATATTCAATGGTATATATTCATATTTATATATATTATATATATATATATATATTATATATATGCGTCGGGCGGGGTGACTTGGGGCCCGCCTCTTAGGAGGGGTGATTCGGTACACTCTAAATAAATAAAAAATTATAAAAAATCAATTTTATTTTCGCTCATTTTATAGCCACGCGGTAGTACTACAAGTTTTATTTAGATCATATTAATTTTAGAAACTTTATATTTTAAACTGTTAGAAATTAGGCACCGTTTCATTCAATAAAACTTCACTTTTGAAAAATGTGAGTTTTTTTAACTCGTTATAAAATGAAAATTGTGGATGCATTTTAATTATTTTTTCAGTGATACATCGGGAGTATGGTTATTTAAACTGGAAAGTAAATTTTTGATCCAACAGTATTAGTGGCAAAATCGGGGCCTAATTTGGTCCGATTCACCCCGCCGTAAAATTGATGATGGGTGTGACTCGGACCACCATTGTTTTCGTATTTTATATATTATTATTGAATTTTTTATTATTCTTAAATTAATTTAAATGTAAAAAAAGTTACTATATTAAGTGAAAAATTTTTTTAAAAATGAATTTAGTAAAAAAAACACGAGTTTCAAAAAACAGTGTCAAATTTGGGCGGAGAGGGGTGATCGGACACACTATTTATATTCGTATTTTTATTTATCATTATTGATCTTATTTATTACTTATTTACGAATTTTAATTGATAAAATAATTATTATATTAAGTAAAAATTAAAAATAAAATTGGAATTATAACGTAAAAGACGAATTAACAGATGGTCCGAGTCACCCCTCAATGTTGGTCCGCTTCACCCCTCCACGGTCGGGCTGACTCGGCGTTATTCAATCCTTTAATAAAATTTATTATTAGAATTACATTATTATTTATTGTGTGCTTACTGGGATATTCTAGGTATGTTCGAACCACAAAAATAAAAAAATTTCCAAATGGGGCATTAGGGGAGAGTCGGGAGACCAAGTTATACCTAAAGTGGTCCACGTCACCCCGCCGACGCTATATATATTATAATTAATAGAAAAAGAAGAAGAAATTCGAAACTTTGATTTCTAGAAAGGTTAAAGCTCGTTTCTCAAAGTCATCGAGTCATTGAAGAAAATTTTAAATTCTTTGTCTGATAGCAAGGGGCTGAAAACCCCTTCTATCAAAGCTTGCTTTTCGTGAATAGTTGATAAGCTCAAAACCTTTCAATTACCAACACCATCTGCAGCAATGCGGGACATGGTAGTGATAATATACGGTTAATATATATATTATATATATAGATATATATATATATAGTCTATATATATATATATATTATATATAGTATATAATATATACTCAGATATATATATATAATATATATATCAGTATCGAAATCAATTTTAAGAACGCAATAATGTGTGTATTCGTAAGGGTATCGGCAAAATTTACCGATACCCGATAACGATACTACTCCTCATCAAAATCCCGATACGATACTCAAAATTGACCGATACCAGACAGATACCGGGATACCCGATACATGGTACGTGCCACTAGATATATATATATATATAGTTAGTATATATAGTATATATATATATATATATATATATTATATATATATTATATATATAATATATAATAATGTAATATATATTTATATATACAGGTGTATATATATTATGGCCAAGAAATAACGTTTACGCGCATGGATTTTTTGGCACAGATTTGTGCCAAATTTTGTATATGCAGCAATGGCAAAAGGGGTATTTACCTTTTTTAGGGGGCTCGAGCCGATGGGGGATGGAGGGGGGGATGTTTTCAATACCCCGGAGGGGAGGGCAGAGGAACCCCGCGACACCCAAAGCCAAAAGAGCGGGGTTCCGGAGGGGGACTTAGCCCCCCCCCGTACGTCCCCACTAGAGGTCTGAGAGAACCCCGATCCTGATATCGGCGGCGGTCTTCCCGTGGGTATTCGTTAGTTTTGAACACCGAAAATTTTAATAAAAAAAAAACTTTTTGCCTTTTTTCTTAATGTCACACATTCAATATTGAATGCGTTACATTTCTTATTCTTCACAATTAATTGGAAATATTGCAAAAAACTTAAAAGTGACCGTAGTCACTTGAACAAATTTCGTATATGTCACTTACATTCATTTCTGCTAAATACTAATAATTTACGAGTAAAAATATAAATTTATAGTTTAATTTTTTTTTTTGTAAACAAGTGAAGCTACTTTTCGCTCATTTTTTTGGTTTTTTTTATTTTCTTTTAAATTAACTACACTTATCAACAAAAAATAAAATTGTTTTTATAATCTTTATCGATATATATCGATACAGTAAAATCAAACAATCATACGAAGGTAAGAAAGTAGCCTTTTACTATATATATATATATATTATATATATATATATATATAATATATATTAATATTATATATATATATATATTATATATATATACTATATATATAATATATATATTATATATATATATTATATATATTTCTGAAGAACTGGTACATTTTCTCCATTCAGATTATTTTTAATTTCATTGTATCAGAATTGTTTTTCCTTTTGTTTACAGGGTGGTTAATTATTTTGAATATATATTTCAATAATTTCATTGAAATTTATATATTAAAATGGATTTGAAATCTGAAATTGAAATTAATGATGAAGAATTAGACTTAGAATATGATCTTATGAACATGAACGCTCAGGTGTGCTAATATATATATATATATATATATATATTATATATATATCATAATATAATATATATATATATATATATATATATATATATATATATATATATATATATATATATATATATTATATATTATATATATATACGTAATATATATATATATATATATAATATTAGTATATATATATATATAACTAATATATATATATATTATATATATATATATATATATATATATATATATATATTCCACTAGCAACCTCTCAAAAATCTCTTCAGGTCTATGCTCTTGACTCATCTGCCTTAACACAATATCGAAATCTAATGCTAGCTAAAGACTTCAATGCTAAAGACCCTACTTGGCTTAACACCCATACACACACACACCCCCAAGTAGTGATGCACTAAGTAGAAAACTTGCACATTCTTTATTCTGAAGACACAACACAACCAAAACCCTACATTCCCATATATATCACATTCTGCTCCTCTCAAATACAAGTTAACATGACACGTCAAATCTTCCATGCACTATCCTCAGACATTTTAACACTCATCACAATTCAATGTAATCACCCAATACATACATGCTTTAAAAAAACTCATCAAATATCAATTATCAAAAGCAAACTGGCACAAATTCACTAAGTATAAAAACAAAACCTAAACCTACAATTTTTCCATATAATAAAATATACTGTAGTAAATATCACCAAAACAAAGAACAATTTAATAAAATTTTATTATAAACCTGAAAAAAATTCATCCTCCATTTCCATCGCAAGCACTTCAATCCAAATTTATTCCCAGAAATTAACTCTCTAATTAAACTTTGCGGTAATCTCAGACAAAATAGATAACTGACCCAATATCATATAAATTGAATCATAGACTTAATGACAGAATCAACAACTTAATTACTCTATACAATTGTTTAATCCCTAAATTCTAACACTAACCATTAAAATATACTGCACTGTAAAGAAAAATCAACATGTCTCACACTCAACCACCTCCAACCTATAAAACCATTTGTAAACAAAACAACAAAATACCTAATCAAAAAAAGCCAATTGATTCAATATTCTCATGTCCCATTTTTCAAAAATATTGAATATACAGACCCTGCAAATAGAAAATTAATAAAGTCCTAACCAAGTACAACCCCTCCCCCTTTCACCCAGGGTTGGCATTAGAAAATCTGTGCCAAAAAAAAAAAAAAAAACCAAATATTTTTTTTTAGTTTGAGCTGTTATTGTCAGCTATTTAAAATATATTTAAAAAAAAAATTAATATGTGATAAATAACAAATATATTGTTTTTTATTGAGCCTAGTTGCATTTTATTCAAGATTCTACTGATATACCTTTTAAATACCGTATTTGAAATAAATGAGAATGTAATAAAATTTTATTAATTTTTAAATTTTACTACAAATGAGCGTATCTTTAAAAGGTATTGACTAGAAGATAATAACTACATTCCCTTATTGAAATTACTAAAAACTTTTCTCTAAATAATGTAAGAATTCTTTCCTCTTTGGTTATAAATTTGCTACGTATATTTTGAATGTCCTTTATCTTATATAATATGGAATAAACTATAAAACTAATTTGTAACATTGGATTGAAGTCAGTCAGTGAACGCATCACATTTTCTCATTTTATTTCACATTATTAGGAACTATCTGGATGTCTTTGACATCTATATATCCTTACAAGTTTTTGAGCTGTATCTGACCCCAGTCTATTTCAAACTTTTGATGCAATAAGACAAAAAGTAGGGAAAATTCTTTCAATTGATCTAGAACTGGCTGGGCATTAATGTAAGGATACCAAAAACTGGCAAAACCCCTTGATAACTTTTTTTATCAGTGCATTTTTTCAAATTAATATCCATATTATTCTACCATTTATCCATGCTTAACTTTATTACTACAGTAAAGTTGGATTCTTCACACACTATGGGCTGGGAATCAGTTTTTTTAATCTTTAACCTGTTAGTCAATTAGACCGACACAGCATTAGGATAATTTTTTTCCCTGATAAATTAAATTTTAGTGATTTAGTCATTGGGCCTAAATGCTAACAATTACTGATTAATTTAGACCTAAGTTAGTTCTACTGACTGATTGAAAACTCAAAGTCAGTTGCAGACTACAGTAATAAGTTTTAACTTGAGTCTGTGAGCGACTGCAATTTTAGTTTAAATATTGATGTTGCTGTTAGCCAGCTATCAGCATATCTCTTTCCCTATAAATAATCACGCTAGGCTTTCAGGTTACACAAAAAAAACCCCAGGCAAAATGGGTAAATGTTATGAGGTTTTTATAATATAATATTATTATATTTTATATATATTTTTATATTTATTATTATTATATATATATGATATATATTATATATATATATATGTAATATACTATATTATATATATATTAATATTATATACTTAGTAATATATAATATAATATATATTATATAAATATATTATATTATATATATTAGTATATATATAATTATATAGAGTATTGAATTTTACGAGTAATATAATATATATCCGTATATATATATTATTATATATATATATATTATATTATTATATATATATATATATATATATATATATATACACCCTATATATATATATATATATATATATATATATATATATATATTGTTACGGCGAAGAGGGGGCAAACCCTGCCAATAGTCGAAAAAGAGAAAAGAAACCCTAAGCGCAGAAAGCTAATAGGACAGAAAATGATCGACGTGATCAGCAAGAGGCGCCAACCCAGCCGTTTGCGCAACTCTTTCTTGCAGAATAAAAGAAAGAAGGAAAGTACACTGGATACTCTATGTGTTACTAAGGAGACTAGCTATTCAATAAAACGCAGACACACAAGTTCATATAAAAATATATAATTTAAAAAAAACAGACATATATACAGCTTGTGCTTTGCACCATACAGTTTTTCAATATAAAAAAAATATATAATATAATATGATTCATGAAATTAACGGATTCCAACAATAGTACAGCCTATCAGATCAGAGGGGCCAATCGAAGTTGACCAGATCGTAGAGGTAATGAAATTGAATTACCAGAACGATCAATAGACCTATATAAATATAGGTCTATTCTCGTGACTGATAGTCAAATCGATACGAATTATTTAAATCAGACACTCGCAGGTGTCAGAATATGTTAATGGACGCGTTCAATAAGGCAATTCATATAATTATAGTGGTCAATCAACGCGGACAAGATCGCAGAGGTAATATAATGGAATTACAAAAGCGATCACTACACCTCTCCAATATAAACGTATTCCTGCGACGATGACCAACAAATCTAAGTTAATGAGCAAAATATACGAATATATATATACACAGATATATATATACTTAAGATATTAAAAAAAATATAAATATCGGAATATTGTCATAAAATAATTATTATTCAATTACAAAAAGAATTAATAATTGGTTGCTTTTAAATGTAAGGATAGGACAAGAATGACAGAGTAAATCGCAATCTCAACAATAATAATTAGTGAGTTAATAATGTCAAAATAACAAATATTATAGCAGCTTTAAAAACGATGACGATTAGAGGTTAAATGAGTTACAGATTAATTACGTAACTTAATTTCCCACATTAAAGGACCCTCCATCGGAAAAAAGCATCTCATAAGCGGCAGAGTAATTAAGAAGTCCCGCTCCTTGGCCCGCAACTTCAACTATAATTCAGGGCAATTATTGAGCCACAATTAACAATGACTGGACGGTGAAATACGTGACCATGAAAAGACAGGGACACTCGAGTAACAATTGAATATGTCCACAGGACTGGAGGAGTGGACGAATTGATCAGATGTGCTCCAGCACCGATAAAATAAAACTCAAGCCCGGATCAAACCGCTCCCAGATCCGATCCCTGCAAAAATGCAGTTATCAAAACTCTAACACAACTCTTAAATTAGCAATGACATTTATTTGAAGTATTGCACCATAAAAATTTATAAAAAGCAGGGTTGCAACATACCTTTGGGCGGGATTAGAGATCTTCGATTATAACTGTAGCAGAATAGCTACTATCTTCACAATGTGGTAAAAATCGAGAAATGAAAGTAGCAGAATACAACTACCTCTTCATGAAAAACTTCCTGTATACTGACAAATTTCACCTTTACTATCTCTTACTTTGTCAACCCTAATTATCTACCTGAAAAGGACAGGTGGTAATAAGCAAAAAAAATAAAATGTGGGCATGCATATTTTAACATATATATATAATATATATACATATACATCAAAATACACATAGGCCCTTTAACTTAACTTGCATTACTTGACCCCAGGACCGCCTTCGATCTCCTCTCCTAGTCTTCAATTCAGAATCGTCATCCTCCAGCCAATCGCAACGAACCACATCTGGAAAGGGAAAGGAAAATGCAATGGCAACCCATTACATTATCCCCCACCAGAAAATGACCCATTTTCTCAACAAACCGGAAAAAAGATGCTAGTCGATTGACTCCCAGGGCAACTGTAACATTGGCAACTACCCCAATAAGCGCGAGAAACCAACATAATACCCCATATATAATTTACAATCCCACACTTGAGAAAAAACCATAATAAAAAATTTAAACCAAACAATTATCCAATTAAGAGCTTACAACATTGCTCGTTACACATAAATATTTTACAGATATAGGTTAATAATTGTATAACGTAGCATGATCTTCACAGATATAGGTTATTAATTGTATAACGTAGCATGATCTTTAACATGCAACATTATTCTTTGTATAAAGTGGGGCATGATCTTGACATGTAACATAATTCTTTTACTTATGACACGGTGCATATTACACCACTCCTGTGTGATTACATCCATAGCGAGTCAACCTCGGAATCTCCGATGACCAGAATGTTCTTCATCTGCAAATAAAAATATATCTCTTAGAACAAAGCAATGGTTATATATCATAATGAACAATAAAATGAAAAATAAGGACCTGTAAGGCAATTAGTAATTAGTACATCGGAATTCATCATATTATAATCATTTTAAGTTCGCCATCGATACGCTTTTCGGAAGCACGGCTGCATTATGATATAGCTACACCACGAGATTGTCTCCGCTCTGTTGCTTTTGTGACGCAGATTTACATTTTTATTTTAAAATTAATTAAACGTAATAGAACATTTAATATTACTTCTTTCGCAATACGATTAACGTTAAATGAAATTCTTTTTTACATTTTAAATATTTTTCTCAAAATAATTCATTTATTTTTTTCCTTTACGGTGCTAACACTACGCTTTTTCGCAATAACAATGAAAAAAAACAAAAAAAATTCTCAATTACTTTTATCAATAGATCGTTATTAGTTTATTTTGTGATTAATTGTTTAGCTATGTTACTTGGCCTTCGGCGCTGATATTCCAGAGGCACAGCCATGGTATTGGATAATTCCGCTACCGCCCCCCTGGATCTCGTATGCGGCCGTTGGTTTCTCACCTCCGGCTCCAGAATATCAGACTTCTCCGGCTCCGGGATGATAGCAAGCCCCTCCGGTTTCCCATAGGAATCATTCATATACTCCCCAGGCAAACTCTCACACTTGCTCTCATGCTCGCTTTCAGACGACTCTAAATTGTACAGGACCCCCAGAGAACTATTATGAGGGGATGACCGTAACAACTTTTGCACCTGAGGGCTAAATCCCTCAAATGCTGACGTCTGGCCCCATGATTCATCTAGCTCCCCGAAAAACTCCTCCCGACTTTCAGATGACTCTATCTGAACTGACCCATCCGCTAACGGCGAAGCGGGTGCGAACTGAATCAGCGGAGCGGTAAAAGAAATTCGCCTATTGCGATAAGGACGCGCCGAAGGATGTAATGCGGACATAGGAATCAACAATCGGGACCCCGAACTCGCAGACTCAATAGAACCCTCCTCAATAGGATGCATGCGACCGTGATTGCTGGCAGAGCCAACAATGGAGGATTGACTCGGACTGGAGAACGACTCCTCAATGAGTTTTGCCACACCGCCACTAAGGTGTTGTACTTGATCTAACACTACAGACTTCATTATCGTGTCTAACCGCTCTTGACTCTCAGCCAAGTCCTGCAGAGCAGAATATTCATCACACGAAAATGGTGAGGCCTCAAACCCCAGGAAATCCTGTTCTTCTTCCTCCAACTCCACGGCATCGAATAAATTCGGCTCCTCTGTCACCAAACTACTCTCCTCCCTTTGTTCCTCTGGTGGCAAAATATCACGGACTTCTCTAACTTCCTCCTCGCACTCATCATCTGAATGCAGCAATAAGGTCTTAAAATAGTGGTTTTTCCTCAAATATTCAGGAACATCCACCCACGGCCGTAACTGCGAATAATGTGCGGTTACCTCTTTACCTTGAGGCTCCAGAGGATATCGGGAAATAACATATGACAGACTATTAGAATACACCTTGAGAACAATAAAAGGACCAGTATATCGGCGTTTAAACTTGTTTGTGACCAAATCCCTGGAAGATGAGTTTTATAAGCAACTTTATCCCCCTTTTTGTATGGAGCGAATTTAGAAGAAGGTTCCCTCCAATATTGTTGCAAACAAGGATTTCTGGCAAAAGTATGCGCCCTTTTTAATAAAACCTCGCTAGGCGTTGCTTTAATGGCAGAATGCCACGTATTATTATACAAAATCACGGCCTGAGGCAACTCGGTATCCCAGGAAACGGGATTCTCCTGCACCAACATCCGCAATGTCTGCAGCAGAGTACGATTAACCCTCTCTGTAACTCCGTTGCATTGAGGCATATGGCTTGAAATTACCACGTGAGAAATACCAAACTCTCGCAAAACCTCCTCAAACGGTTCACCCATAAATTCCAGCCCCCTATCACTAAGCAACCGGTCAGGGATGTATGGCAGAAAAGGTAACAATTTGTACTTAAATGCGTTCGCCACAGCAATACTAGTCTTCTTGTGGTACCACGGAAATAAATTTTGAAAAGTGGTCAATGGCCACAAAACAATAACCATTATTACCTCTTGACCGTGGCAACTGGAGCAAATCCACTGCCAACAAATCAAAAGGGTGATTTGAAGTAATTTTTAGGAGTGGTGGCTTCACACTATTTGGGTTTGTCTTGTTCTGCTGACAATGTGGACAACTTCTACACACATCAGCCACAACTTGCACCACCCTCGGATTCCACAAATCTTCGTATATGAGAGAGATTAACTTATTCCTTCCCAGATGACCATACTCATAATGAATCTGACAGACCACAGCAATCAAATATGAAAAGGGAATTATATATTTCCTACAGTCTCCCGAGTTGAGGTACAATATATTACCCTCCAAGGAAAGTTTATCACCCACTGTCTTAAATAAACTTAAGGTCTTATCCCACTGCGGAACTGGGGTTTGAGTTTTAACCACCCTAACAAGTTTTCTCAGAGTTGGATCCTGTTTTTGCTCTCTCAAAATAACCTCACTGTCTATAGTAGAGTTCGACACTAGATTATGATCTGCGTCAGATGAAATATTGAGACTCTGAACATTTACCATATTCACCCGGCGATCGCTGCTATTGTCTGGTGGTACATGCTTTCCACCATTACTTTGAATTGGATGTAGCAGATTATAATGTATACCAGATACACACCTCAAAGAACACACATCACCACTTTCATCACCATAAATTAAGGGAGTAGACGTATTATAATACACGTGCACCTGATATTTACAAAGTTGGGCAAATGCCTGAATCACTTCCGGAATAGGCATCTGTCCAGGCAGTCTTAAAAGTCTCAGTCTCTTCAAAATATTCCTACCTTGCAAATTATATTTACTCGGATCTTTTAAAAGTTCGTCAACAACTACTTCTCGTATATCTATGTGAGCATTCTCACTCCCCTCCAAGCATAGCGCGAAACATCTGAAGAGCGAATCACCCCCCCCAGGTACCTCCACCTGCCTAAAACCAGTTGGGATAGTGAACTGCTCACCCAAGCAGTTAACCGACTCCGGTAAATAATCCGATTCCACTGCAGAAAGTGGTGAACGTGACAACGCATCAGCGAGGACATTCTTCCTCCCACTAATATGTCGCACTTCATAGTTATACTCGTTAAGCTCGTCTAACGTCCTAGCTATACGCCCATCAGCGGCCGACATGTTTTGCAAATATTGGAGCGGCTCATGATCGCTAAAGATCACAAACTTTTTCTCATTGCAAAGAAAAGGTCGTAAGGCTCTCACTGCCCACCGTAAAGCGGCTAACTCGCGCTCCACGGTAGAATACCGCTGTTGCGTTTCTGAAAAAGTCATTGAAATGAAAGCTATAGGTCGAGATTCGCCATCCTTCTGCTGCGATAGCACTGCCCCAGCACCGATGTCAGAAGCATCGACATGGAAGTTCTAAGGGCGGAGAATTCAAACCATAATCCGGAAACGTTAACAATGTTGGACTTACTAACGCTGACTTGAGCACTTCAAACGCTGTTTGACACTCCGGCGTCCAACGAACCACACGTCCGCCAGTCTGGCACGATAACGGCTTGCCAATTTCGGAGCAATTAGGGATATGGCGACGGTAGAAATTAACCATGCCCAAGAACTGCCTCAATTGCTTAACTGTCTTAGGCACTGGAAAATCAAGAACTCCAGATAAGTTTTTCTCCAGGGGAAGAATACCCTGACCACTAATAAGATGCCCTAAAAATTCCACAGACTCGCGACACAACTTCGTCTTCTGTGGCTTCAATTTAAACCCATTAGCTTGTAATGCCTTCAGAGCTTTTTCCAGAGAGACCAAGTGCTGCTCGAAAGTGCGGGACCTAATTATTATGTCATCCAAATAAGCCATGACCTCTGACCAGGGAATTCCTGAAAGAGCCAGCATCATGCCCCGTTGGAAAGTGGCTGGTCCACCCTTCACCCCGAATGGCATCCGAAGAAACTCATAATGAGAAAGAGGCGTTGAAAATGCAGTCTTTTCCACACTATCCTCGGCCATTTCAATTTGGTAATAACCACGAACCAAATCGATTGTGGTAAAGTATTTTGAACCCGACATATTATATATCGAGTCAATCAGGTTAGGTAAGGGAAAAGCGTCATCCTTGGTACATTTATTTAAGGCCCGGTAGTCGATACATAGACGTAAAGAACCGTCCTTTTTTCTCACTGGCACAACAGGAGCAGAATAAGGTGATCGACTTTTACGGATGATGCCGCTGTCCTCCAACTCGTAACACTGTCGCTCGATCTCCTGCGCTAATGGCCCTTGAAATCGACGCACAGGTACATGGATAGGTCGATCAGTGGTCAATTCAATATGGTGCTGTACATTCTCAGCCAGGCCAACATCATCATCTCCCGTACTGAGAACAGAAGAATACTTCAGCAACAGATTAAGAAGTTGCTCCTTTTGCGCATCGTCCAACGGAATATCCGAAAATTCAAATTCTTCAATAATCTTGTCCCTAGTCCAATATTCATGCATATGCGGTTTGCTGGAGTCATCCTCAACAGCTTCCACATGACCCACATTCACCTCAGCGACGTCAGAAATTGGCAGCACTTTACCGACCAAGTAACCTTTTGGCACAAACCTTGCATGGTCACTGTAGTTACACACAGCTACCACCGGCGAATTATCATGCGAGACCACCCCAGGAAGCACTTCCAAATTACCATCCCGAACCCCCTCCAATAAGAGCGTGTCCTGAACGTATGGACAGCCATCCAGATTTATTGAAATAAATCCACATTGATAAGCTTCCAACTTGGCATTCTCCCGAGTGCAAATCTTCATTCCTTCAACACTTCTCATAGAGTCCTGTGCTATTACCTTAAACCGCTCTCCTTCGCGACTAAGCAACTGATGTGTTGACATATCGGGGAGAAGATTATTGGCTCGCAACAACGGAACTCCCAACACAAGAGATTCTCTCAAGCACTCTGAAGGAACCACATAAAACTCGTCAAAACCGGTGACAAACCCGCTACGGAACCGCAATGCAAGCTTGACCATCTGCGTCACCCGGACAGCATTGCGACCAATACCACTGATTGTTCGAACTGGTGATGAAGAACGCCGCACAATATTGGGAAGTTTTTCCAAAACCGATGAATTAATGAGGCTTACGCACGCACCATTGTCAACAAGACAAGGATACATCCGGTCCCCACATCCAACAATGAGCACATCGACATGAAGAGGTTGGCTATCCACATTACTAAAATGGACTTTAACCTCTCCAGTATTAGATAAGGGGTTGTCTACATCAGAATACAGATCATTTATTTGCCCCTGAAGCTCCGTGGCCTGATCTAGAGTCACGGGGCTGTGGAGTTTAAAGGAGCACCACTGCACGCGCCTGGTTCGTGAACTTCGTCACAAGTGGTGCAACGGTTAGTTTTTGGCCTAGCTCCTTGATTTGGTCTTTGGGGCTTAGGCGAAGGTCTCCGCGAAGTTCGCGCAGAATCTTGCTGCCTTTGACAATTTATACCAAAGTGGTCCCCAGAACAATATGGACACACCGGTGCTTCCGCCCCGCGAAGGGGATTGATTATTTTCTTTCCTCTGCTGTAATTTCCTGCATTCCTCCCTTTGATGTCCTTTCGTTCGACAGAACGAACAGATGTTCTGATAGAGGAAACAGTCATCAATAGTATGATTCGTCTTGCCACAATGATGACAGAGCTTAGCTGATCTACGTGTATTTTGCTGACTGGCTTGAGCTTTCCTAGCATTTTGTGGACTTCCCTGGGTCCTTCCAACAGTACCAGAATCTTTCTGCTGATTTCTTGGAAAGTTATCATTTCCCTGTTGCCTTGTCTTCTGAGCTTTAGGTGAAGAAGTCTGCCTAGGAGCATAACGGTTCACAATTTCGTTCCATATGTTCTTCCTCGGTGCAGAATCTTTAGGAGTGACATGAGATATGGTGATGACCTCAGACTCCACCTCATCCTTACCCTGTTCTATGCCGAGTTCATTGTAATGCTCATTGGCCAATCGTACTATCTGATCAAAACCTAACCTTTGGCCAGTTCGCCCTTCATGATTCAAAATATAATCACGCATTCTCTGTTCCACATCCAGCGGCATATTATACAAAAAGGCGCGGCGTAAGTTGTCATGTGTTCGCATGTTCATACCAGGGTACGCCCGACTAGCCAGTTGCTCAAGTCGTAACGCAAACATATTAATAGTTTCTCCAGACTTCCGCTTAGCCAGCATGAACTCCTGTGTGGCCTTTTGCTTCTTCATTTCCGACTCATGATTCCACCATGTAATTAAAGCACTCTTTACAGCAGGATATGAATCTTCATCTTTAGTTAACTGCCGATACAAATCCAAGTATGATCCGCCCAGGTAATTCCCCAAAACTATCAGCCAGTCATCATGTTGGTCTGGGTAGGTGAACTCACAATATCGTTCAAACCTCCAGAGAAATTTATTAAAGTCTTGTCCATCATCAGGCATAAACTTCGGTGGTGGTGCGGCGCGCGGCCGAAACGCCCGGGCATGCAACTGCGTCAGCAGAGTAACTGACTTGGTAATCATTGTCAACTGAGCCTGCATAGCTTCCAAAGGGTCCGGTCTCACTGTGCCTACACCGCTAGATGGAACCCCACCAAAATCAATCAATGGAACTGTGGAAATTGGTGCAGTATAAGTTGAAGTAGTCACAGTTGATAGTGCGGGTGCGCTTTGGTATGACGCATTTGTTGTTCCAGCGGCAGAATACATCCCACCACCTTCACGACCAGCAAAGCCTACTCTAGGCAAGTGGTATCTTCCCAAGCTACCTCCGACAACCTCCGATGTTCTAGGGTTATCAACTTCCCTGGACAGCTGAGAGCTATAATTGTCTCGCTCAAACGGGAATCGAAAACGTCCCTCCGCAACCGGTGGCTTACGTTCTTGTTTGCTTTCTAGCTCTTGCGCCAACCTCCGCCTCTCCGCTTTCTCTTCATTCAACTGCCTCTGTGTTTCATCCAGAGCATCTGTCAATCGTTTCAACTGCTCCAAAATCAAATTTCTTTCTTCTACCTCTATTGGATCCCTATCTACTGAACCCCCCGTGGCCATCCCCCCAGATGTATTGGGAAGGTGTAAAGCCCCAGAAGTCTCAAGATCATCCATTCCGCTTGCATTCTCTGCGTTCTCAGACATACTGAAATATTTAAGCTTGGGGATGTAAAAATCACCCTATAAGAGTCTCCAATAGTAACAGAGTATCCTGGCAAGGTCGCCAATTAATATGTAACGGCGAAGAGGGGGCAAACCCTGCCAATAGTCGAAAAACAGAAAAGAAAACCCTAAGCGCAGAAAGCTAATAGGAAAGAAGGTGATCGACTGATCAGCAAGAAAGCGCCAGCCCAGCCGTTTGCGCAACTCTTTCTGCAGAATAAAAGAAAGAAGGAAAGTACACTGGATACCCTAGGTGTTACTAAGGGGACTATCTATTCAATAAAACGCAGACACACAAGTTAATATAAAAATATATAATTAAAAAACAGACATATATACAGCTTGTGCTTTGCACCATACAGTTTTTCAATATAAAAAAAATACAATATAATATGGCTTATGAAATTGAGTTCCTCCAGCAATAGCACAGCCTATCAGATCAGAGGGGCCAATCGAAGTTGACCAGATCGTAGAGGTAATAAAATTGAATTACCAGAACGATCAATAGACCTATATAAATATAGGTCTATTCTCGCGACTGATAGTCAATTCGAGTGCAAATTTATTAAATTATCTAAATCAGAGACACGCGCAAGTGTCAGAATATATAAATGGACGAGTCAATCAGACAATCCATACAATTATAGTGGTCAACCAACGCGGACGAGATCGCAGAAGTAACGAAATAGTGTTACAAAAGCGATCAACACACCTATCTAACATAAACGTATTCTTGCGAAGATGACCAACGAATATAAGTTACGAGTAAAATATACATATATATATATATGTATATCTAAAGTACTACAAAAAAATATATAAATATCGGAATATTGTCATAAACGGAAATACTATTCGATTACAAAACAATTAATAATTGGCGTTTTCAAATATAAGCATAAGACAAAATGGCAGAAGAATTTAGAGTAGTAAAACAATAATAATTATCGCGTTAACAGTATCAGATTACGCATGTATAACTATATGGCCATTCAGTTTAATACACAAAAATAAACATTAGTTAATCAGATTTAGTTTAATACAAAAAAAACAATTAATTAATCAATTTGAGAGGGCAGAATATGCATGTACCCGAATCTATGTATGTTTACAGTGATGCAAAGTTACGACAATTAAGAGACCTTAAAACAATTTAACTGCTATTTACGCATCAAAATATATCCATGCAAGTGAATCCCGTCAACAACTCATCGACTACAACAATTTATGCGCACTGACGATAGTTACGATTGCAATTTAACCCACAATGAAGGGAATACGCAACTTATCTATCTGTGATTACTCGACCCTCTGATATAACCAGCGTCAGGTTAAGCGGCAGCATTAACTGTATAGCCCGCAGCTTCGGCTACAGTTCAAGGCAATTATTGAGCCTCAAGTGAACAATGACGGTGACGTAATCGGCCAGAGAAAGACTGGGCCGCAAGGCAGGATAAATCACCCTCAGTTTGGTTCCACGCCCCGATAAAATGAACTCAAGCCCAGATCAAACCGCTCCCAGATCCGATCCCTGCGGAAAATGCAGTTATCAGAGATTTTGCGCAATACATTAGACAAACTATCCATTCAATATATTGCCAAATATTACAAAGAAATGACGAATTGTTAAGAAGTTGGACATACCCTAATATAGGGGATCTTCAATCAATGAATTGGCGGTACAGATTACAATTAATACCGATTTTTGCCAGCAGCAGAATACTTGGCTGCTAAATGTATAAAATCTTTATAATACAGATCTTTTCCAAAAATTGTTTTACTTTGTCAGTAACCTAGAAAGAAAAGGTGCTCATAAATATCTAAAGAATTAAAATGTTGTCATGTATATTCTATAGAATATGCATGACATTTAAACTTAGCTTATTTTCAGCTCTTTGAGTTTTTTCCACACTGCGCCCAAGGTTCTCTCCTTTGAGCCTTCCACTGTGTGGCCCGAATCCACCATCGTCGTTCTCGACCCATGCTGCCGACTTGGATAAAGCCATCACCTGGGAAAGGGAAAAAGAATGCAATGGCGCAGGCCCATTACAATATCATTATATATATATATAATATATATATATATATATACATATATAATATATATATATATATATATTATATATATATAATATATATATATATATATATATATATATATATATATAATGGAATCTAATTTTCAACTAGATGTTGAGTTAAGAATGAAATTTAGCATTAAATTGTAATTGAAACTGATCATTTAAAATAATTAAGTAGAAGAACGATTAATTGAAGGTTGTATGAATATTCTACATGACTTGAATAAATTTCTTGGTTGGACTAATAGTGACTAATGAATTTCCGTAACAAAAAGTGTAAGGAACTTTACATTGATAACTCGAATAAAAATCTTTAATTATGATGTATATGGGAAATGACTGGAGTCTGTTGACAAATAAAAAGATTTAGTATATATATAAGACAGATTAATTAGCTGAAAAGACAAAATAAAAAAAAGCTATTACTCAAACATGACATAATAATAATATACTCCTTTAAGATAAAGATAGATATCATTCAATACTCAAATTCAAAAATTCTCAAATTGTGATGCAAAAACATTAAGCTTTCACTAGTAATCCATGGCTAGAGCTGCTCCTTTTGGATTTACATTCCCACCTACACTAAAAATACGCTCTCTCTCGACTGATGAGGGAGGGGCTGATAATTATTTGCTTGCAAGCACTGATAATAACGGAAACCTTGGCCCATTTTCATGCCACCACATGAAAGGATTCTCTTCTGTAGGCAGCAATCTCCATGTTTCGTAAGAGCCTGCATCCCTCTTTCAACAGATTGCAAATTTGAATTATCTTTGCTCCTTGATGAGTGTCTCTTCAGTTTTTTCGATGGGGTTCCTTGGTGTGATTCTTTTGAAGGTGAATGAGATGTCATTGCAATTTCGGCCATGAACTTATCAAAGTCTAACATATCCAAACCTCTTCATCTTCAGTAAGTTTATTTGCTGAAAAGCCACCATCGTCACTATCATTGCTGTTGCCAAGGGTTGCTGATAAGGCGGCTTCCACTTCTGTGAATCTTTTTTTGTCACACAAGCAAGCTCCTCAGTTATGCTATTTAAATGCATTCTAGAAGTGGTTCACCGTCGGAAATGCAATTCTTGTGGGGTTTCAGCTAGCTTAATGAATTCCTTATTAGAACCTTTTATTTATTTATTTATTTTTTTTACAGTTGTCACCGCAAATTACGTAGATGAGCACAGATGCAGTCTTTAAAGTGAGGGAGATTAAATTGAGTAGGAAGCACATAAGATGGAAGAGAATTTCACAGAACAGAGGTGGCAAGAAAAAAAGAAGCACCGCAGCAAACTAGTCTGGAGTTACTAATATCAACAAAAAACTCATGTGCTGACACAGCACCCCTTGTGCTACGAAGGCGTCATAAAGATGGAGTGTCAAGTGAACTAGAAAATACAGGACAGTTTACAAGCCTTTTGGCCTTTGACTCGACCCTATCCAAAAGCCGGGTGAAACCGGAGCCCCCCCTCCCAGATATGAGAGAAGTACTCCATAAAAGGGCGGATGAGAACCTTGTATAGCTGCAGTAACTGAGAAGAGGAAAAAAAGTCTCGCAGTTTAAACAGAACTCCCAGTTTCTTTGAGGCCGCTCTATCAACCGTTGTGATGTGAGGTTTTCAAGACATTTTTTGTTTATGTTAAGGCCAAGGATGTTTATATTATTCAACAGGAGAGACTAGAGAACCGTCGAAAGAGATAGGAAAGTTAGGTGTCTTAGAGAGGGAGATTTGTAGAAGTTGGATTTTAAAAAAATTAAATTTCACAAGGTTGAGACGACCCCACCCGGAAATTCTATCCTGATCAGCGAGAATAGAATCAGAAAGATTAAGACGAGAGGCAATTCTAGAAGTAAAAGAGAGAGCAGAATTGAAATGAGTTGAAGAATGAAGGGTCGAGTCATCAGAATATGAGTGGATAGAGTTAGATGTGCAGGTGAGAAGATCATTTATGAATAGCAGGAATAAAGTAGGAGATAATACAGAACCTTGAGGAACACCACTATTGACAGAAAAAGAAGTGCCCCATCACCTGCTGCAGAGTTCGCGAGTTAGAAAATTCAGGCATGCAGTATCTACAGGTACTATAACTACTATACTTCTACAAAATGATCATGTCCCTGTTCGGGCGCCAACTAAATTTAAAGCGTCTGTAGGGGAGAGTGAGGGTGCACTCGGATGAACCCAGCTAAGGAACTTTGGCGCGCCCAAACGAAAAGAAATCCCGGATTAGTACAGAGTCTGAGTCCCAAACCACCCAATAAATTTAGAAAGTGCAATCAGAAACTAAGACAGTGACAGAAATCAGAAACTAGAAGGGACAAGGTTAAAATGATTAATGGATTAATTCTGATAGGAAATATTAGTCTGTTAGTAAAGCTACTATCTATCTATTACTATGAAAGTGTTAGAGGTAGTCTGTTTAGCTGAGTCCTGTTCAATCTACCCCACACTTTAGCTCTCAGTTAGCATTCTTTCTCCTAAGACCTACCTCATTATTATTACCTAAAATTGCTAATCGTTTCCTCTGCACACTCGTTGAACTTCGTGATGTTTAACGGTTTATTAAATTAAACTTAAGGGGAGGATGAAGTTAAATGATCTGATAGCGGATATCTGTAGGTTTGCCTCTAATTAAGTTAGATAACAAACCGATAAATGTTTGAGTTCGAGTTCCAGTGTAAGTTACTACCTGGAACAAGAAGGTTAGTGTGTGTATGAAAGAGAAGGATGCAAACGAGAACAATCTGGTATTACTAAACTTTGTTGTTCTTTCCGAAGTTGCACTGCAAGAGGTCGAATTCGAGTTCCGCTCTGATATGCTGCTGGGAACCGCAGCAGCCTGATAAAGGTACTTGGAAAAACACGCTTGAAGAAAAAGCAATCCATAAAAAGTAGTGATACGGCTCTGGAAAAAGCACTGATACGGCTCCGGAAAAAGCAAAAAGCGGCCCGCAATTAGCAAAGGGTCCCGAAATTAGCACCTGTTGGAATATAGGCAATAGGCATATGACATAATTAGTTAAATTTGCTCCATAGCAATAAACAGAAAATTGAATGAATCGATACACAGAAGTATGGCTTACCCTAGGCCCTAGGGGATTATAATGAAAATCCCTCCTCGAGGGTGTATGCAAGAGTCTGGGGACGGTCTGGTCTGGAGCTGTAGACTGATAAAAGAAGAACTGATAAAATAAAGAGATAAGCCATACAAAATCACAATGGAGCAACAACACATATCTATAAAGAAAAGAAGCTATAATCCACATAAACATAAAATGATAAATCTTACTTCTTCAAGTATGTGTTTCCTTTTGTCAGCAAAGGAGATAAAGTCAATGATGTGGTAGGCCAATGAAAAGCCTAAAGAAAGATTTGATTAAAAGTATGGGGAAAAGAAACTGGTTAGGATTACAACTGCATATATAAATATAAATAAATTGATTACAAGTGCATATATAAATAAAAATAAATTGATAATACACCAAAAATATATTAGAGGTGTACTGCTTTTATATATATTAGGGTGGAGTTGGAGCCACTGCGAAGGATATGTCAAGCGCACCACGCAAGTCTCCCCGTAGTTCCGTAAGGGTGGAAAACATAAATCTGGTTAATAGGAAAGTAATATGGAGTAGACTCTAGGGCGTCGAAAGCCGTACTGCGATCGGAAAGAAGGGAATGAGATTCAAGATGGTCTAAGAAGCTGAGAGTTGGAAGGGTTTCAAAGATCTTAGAAGAGATACAGTTAGAGCTATCAGGTCGGATAGTTAGAAGGATCAGAGCGGCTTCCTTTTTTTAAGAATAGGTTGGACATTGCGTGCTTCACACTGATTGAAAGTGCTAGTATTGAGACAGAGAAGAATATAGTTGAACGAGGGGCGGGGTCAGCTCGGAAGCACACTCCTCAAAAACACGGGGAGGAATGCCATCCGGGCATCCCACCTTCCTAACGTTCATTAGATTAGGAGCGCTAATCACCCGATCAATGAAATCACAGGTAAAAAGGACATAGAACACTCTGAGAGGAGGAAAGAGGAATGACAAGAATCGTCCAGGGTTGAGTTAGAAGTAATAGGCCATACGAGATTGCTTTTCAATTGGAAGTATTAGCACAACCATCAAGCGAATAAGAGGAAAGGAATGATTTACAGAATGGTTGTTAGGATGTTTTGGCAAGAGGCCAGAAAGATTTGTCAGCAGAAGAACCAGAGGTAAGCGCACTTTCGTTTAATGAAAGTCCGCTTTGCTCGTCAAAGAGTTTCCCTGCAACGATTTCTAGCTGAAGGAAAATTAGCAAGAGTGATAGGAGAACGAGAATTTCCCCCCCCGAATGTGACTGTCTCTAGCCTGAATAGCAAGAACAGCACGATCGAACCATGGATTTTGAGGAGAAAAAGATTGTCGAAGAAAATAACCTGCTTCTCCATCAAACGACTTACAGCTCCCACATTATCGACGAAGCTGAGTGTCTTCAGATCAAGCATTCAACTCCAATTATAGTTAGCCGTAGAAGCACGCAAATGCCGCCCAATTGGCCCGATAAAAGTGCCAGAAAAACCACATAGGGCAGGATGGAGCTGTTTTAGAGAAAGTATTTATTAAAATTACGAATATAAGGTTGTGGTCAGATTTACAATAGGAGCGAAGTGGTTTATTTAATAGAGAGAAAGACTAGGGTGCAACATAGGTCAAGTGGTGTTCAAGAATTGGTTGGGATGATCTGGAATGTGTGTAGTTCTTTAATTAGTTACTCCAGATCGCTGAGATACTGAATGATTTCGGCTTCCTCCCCACCTTAATCAGTATGAGAGGAATCCATTCCATTCAATGTTGTGTACATTGAAATCCCCTAAATAGAGGACCTCAGTATTTGGAAGAGAAAGGTATAACGGTTCGTGAGAAGTAGTACAGGTAATCAAGAAAGGGCTGAAAATCTGTTTTGCTGTTAGGAGATCAGTAGCAGAAGCACAAGATTATTGTAGTAGAAAGGAAGAAGATTTTAAGCCACAGAACATCGAAGTTAGGAGATTCGAAGATTCTCGAGATGTGTTATACTGAAAGTGTTTATGATTTACATAGGCACACTCCACCCTTCAGACGGAAATTTTAAAATAAGTTATAGTTGGATTATATTAAACGGTTAGAGGATTAATTCTTAGCCATCTGGGTCTCAGACAAGAGCAAAAAATTAGGGTAGAGTTAGGAGGTGGTATTCCACGAATGCAGAGTTAGAGTGCAAGCCACTGATGTTGGTACAAGTCAACAGAAAGCCCGAGCCTGTGCCAAATCTGCTAATCTAACATGCACACACAATCATAAAAAAAAAAAAACAGACAAACAAACAGACAAAAACCAGAAGGAAAATGAGGAAAAATTATTCGTACGCTAAAACTTAAATTTTAACGCTAAAACCCTATTTACACAAATAGCTAAGATATGATAATCCAGAAAGTTTAAAAAACACTCACGCACTCACACGAAAATTACGTAACAACAAGAAAAAAAAATACTATGATCAACTAAAAAAGTGGAGAAGCTAAATCTGTATAAATTGTATAATGGCTATTCAAATAGGTAAATGTTACACTAAAACTCAAGTTGGAGAAACGCTAAAATTTGGAGAAACGCTAAAATTCTAAGTTAAAAGAAGTCGAGGAAAAAAAAAAAAACAACCGATTATTAGCTATATATATCGAACCAGATTTATTATTGAATCTAAAAGTTTCTCATAATTTTTCAACCAAAAATAAGAAGTATCGGCATATACCAATACACGACACCCAATAAAAATGGCAGATATGCCGATAACTGATGCCTATCAGTACATTCCCTAATATATATATATTATATATAATATATAATATATACTATATATATATATATATATATATATATATATATATATATATATATATATATATATTATATATATATATATATATATACTATATATATATATATATATAAAATTAAATTTTTTGATTAAATTATTTTGCCTGAATTTTTTTTTTTTTTTTTTAAGAAGAGAAAAGATGACGTAAATATTATGGCTATGTTATCATCTATTCATCCAAGGTGGTAATGTTTTAAACCATTTGTAATACAAAGGAAGAATTTTGTTTTTATTGCAAGAAAGTTGAATATTCTGATGTTTTAATTTTATGAAAAAGAAACATTTTAATACTTTTAAAAATTTAAACATTCAATTTCTTTGGCTGACTAATGGTTATGTAAAACGATAAATTTAATATAGAAGTATTCTCTTTGATGATATATATATATATATAATATATACTATATATATATATATATATATTATTATATATAATATATATATATATATATATAATATATAATATATATATATATATATTATATATATATATATATATATATATACCGTAATATAATATATATATACTATATATATATATATATATATATAATATATATATATATAAATATATATTATATATATATATAATATAATATATATATATATATATATATATATAATATATATATAATATATACCGTAATATTATATATATATATATTATATTATATATATATATATATATATATATATATATATATACTATATATATATATTATACAGTATATTTTATATATTATATACGGTATATATATATAATATAATATATATATATATATATATATATATAATATATATAATATATATATATTATATTAATTATATATATATATATTATATATATATATATATTATATATATATATATAATTTTTTTTTTTTTTACGGTTATCACCACCGCTCACGGGCAAAGCTCTATTCAAGGAGGGTGTTAAAATCAACAAAATTCAACTAACACAAATTACGCAGATGAGCACCGACGCAGGCTTTAAAGTGAGGGAGATTAATTTGAGTAGGAAACACAGAAGATGGAAAGAGAATTCCACAGAACAGAAGGGGCAGGAAAGAAAGGAGGCACCGCAGCGAACTAATCTGGAGTTTGCTGATATCAACGACAAAACCTCTGTGCGAACAGCTACCCCCTTGGCTGACGAGGGCGTCTTATATATATATATATAGTATATATATATATATAGTATATAATATATTAATATTATATATATATAATATAATATATATATATATACTATAGGTATATTATATATATATATATATATATATATATATATAAATATATATATATATATTATATTAATATTTATATACCGGTATATACAATATAATATAATATATATATATATACTATATATACTATATATATATATATATATATAGTATATATATATATAATAAATATATATATATATATATATATATATATATAGGCCAAAATCACTTTGGCTATCAAAATGATTAATGACCTTGCAGTCATTAATCAGGGGGGGTTAATTGAGAGTACTTTCCTCGTAGTGCTTTATTTAACAATAGTGATATGGACAATTGACAGATATGGATTTGATCAATTATATAATTAAGTAATTCTATGCACAAAATGTCGTTAGTTATAATGATAACACACACATAAACTAACAAATAAAAGTGGCTAGAATTCCTAATCTAAATGACCTGTTAAGGGGAGGTCGGACTTGGCAACTCCTCATCGTGGGAGCGCTATCAAAGGACTGATCAGGAGTCAGCTTGGCGGTGTCCCATCTTGGGCACTTCCCGCCAATGCCAACTCTTTGTTTGGCGTCTTCTTTCTTTGTAAAGAAAGAAGCGCGAAAGATTTGAATTTTAAATAATAAATACGGTATACAAGTATGGAGGCTTCACCCGGGATTTGAAAGAGGTAAGCATGAGACCGGCAAATTAGCCTCTTACAGCTGCATACCTGCTAAGGACAATGCATGCTATTGTCTCAGAAGGATTCGCCTATCGTAATTTCACCCTGAGAATGGTAGATCCGGACGTGGAAAAATAACTGTTCTCACAAACGCACGTGACGCGTGTGTTTGTGATAGTTTCACAGTTTTTTTTTCAATACCCAACCTTCTGATTAATAATTAACATAATGGAGGAAAGAGGTAGGAAAGGATATGAAACACTAAATAGAAAGAGAAAGAAAATATCATAAAAATAAGAGCGCGTATAGCGACAATTTCAATTACATTCCAGTGGTGCGAAATTTTCTTTACACGCTGAATATTTTTGTTTTTCATTTTCTTCCAACGGAGTGGTCGTTCCTCTCGGTTCTCGTCTTGAGCTTACTTTCAATGTCACACTCTCAGAGGTGAAATTAATGTTTCCTTCATTCATTTAACTGCAATTTTAAGGAACCTGTCCGGTAAGCTTTGTATTAACCTTTGATTTACCTTTAAATGCATTCAAGATTCAGTAATTCACATCTGCAAGTCTTCCTTTGAATTGTAATCAGCAAAATGATATTCCTATCCTTTTTCTTCCTATGTATTATTATCCGTTCTATTTTGGATGCTCCATTTGAATGTCGTTTGGAAGCTTCGCTCTGACTGGTCAGTTGGCTGATGGGAGGACCAATCATAGGGTCCGTATGAGAACTGTTGTTGTTGTTGTTGTTGCCCAATAGATGGCGCTTTCTAGGTGACAGTCAAGGAGAGATTTTGGTTGCTACAGTCGGAGATAGTTTGGAAGCTTTGCTCTGATTGGCCAGTTCGCGGATGGGAGGACCAATCACAGTGTTCGTAAGAGAAAGCGTGTTTTTTGGTTTGTTTTTAAAGGAACGATTTTGCCCTTGTAAATAGAGAGAGTTTTTGCCTTCTGAGGAGCATTCTTTTCTTTTAGTTCGTAGATGCTTACACTCTTAATATTTTCTGATTCATTTTAATATTAAAAGAAAGATTGTTGTCTACAAGAGTAAGATGTTTGAAAAAAAGAAAGAAAATGAGTCTTAATATTATCATGCGGCATAATCTGAATTATACATTTATAAATTTTAGGAGGAACCTTTCGCTATACAGTTTAAAATTTGCATTTTTACCCTACGCTAATGTGCGCGTCGCTAGCTTTTATATGAACAATTATATAGTTATAGCAAGTCTCGTTAGAGCTCTGTTGCTTTGATAAATGTTTTCTTTAATAAAATTTTGAATCATCTTTGACAGAAAAAAATATATAATTTTCTCTAAAATATAGATTAACTTACTGTATGTATTTGATTTAGGAAATGATATTAAAAAAATGTTTATTTTCCTCTATATAAAAATTCAATATATTTTTAGAAATATTTTAGTAACCCATTTCAATTCCATTTTCTATCGTTCTGAGGGTTCATCATTCCTCGAACTTTCACATTTTGAAAAAGCGTTTAAAAATAAATTACAGTTTAATTTTCAGCAAATACATTGATCACCGAAGAAACTTTTTAATTTCTTTATAAGATCATAATCCTTCAACATACTAGTTATTTTTGATGGTAATTTAATTATTGATGGAAAAGATGATGTTTACTTTTTCTATGTTGTTGTAAAAAAAAGAAGATTTTGAAATTCTTGGAGACGTGGCAATTCAGCTACTCTTTATCCGGAATCAGAGCTGCCTTCATACCCTTGCCTCCACAAATTTCTTTCTCTCTCTTTTTTTTTTTTTTTTTTTTTTTTTTTTTTTTTTTTTTTTTTTTTTTTTTTCCCTGCTTTGTTTTTTATGGTTTAACTTTTTCCTAAACTCATTCCGCCATTTTCAACTCGTCAGCTGGGATAGCGGAACAACCTATTCAAAAGTTTGCCGCGCGATCTTCGCCAGAATGTACAGTCATCTTTTAAAGAAAATTTTGATTGATATATTTATCATTTTTATTTTTGTAACAATTTTTGATGAATTTTTAATTGAATTTATTACTAAATTAGGAAGTAACTTTCATTTTAAATTTATTATTTATTTATTTTGATCTTTGCTAAATAATATTTTGAGCAGTTTGCATATTTATTTTATATAGCGCTAGATGGCAACTCAACGGTTGGAGTTATTTTCTTTTTTTTTTTTTTTGGCTATAAGAAAATCTTTTCATGACTATCCTATAATAATCATTATATATATAGAAATAAATGGATAATTGACATGCAACAATAGACAATAGAAATATAAGATAAAACACCTTACCAATTTTTGGAAACTCTTTTAATTAACATTTTGCCGTTTTTGGCTTTATTTATGATATACCATTTGTACTATTTGTAATATTTTTAACTTGATCATTTTTATCGGAATTTTAGTTGTTATTTTTAACAAAAGATGGCGCATGCATGCCGTACAGAGATTTTGACGGTTGTCCTTTACACAATATCACAATTTCCTTACATAGGATTTCACAATTTTTCATTTTCTTGTCATTTTTCATCGTTTGTATTTTTATCACTATCGTTTTTGTTGTTCTTATTTTTATTTTTATTCTTGTATTATTATTATTATTATTATTATTATTAATAATATTAATTAATAATTATTATTATTTTATCATTATTTTTATTATTATTATTATTATTATTATTATTATTATTATTATTATTATTATCATTATTTTTATTATTATTATCATTATCGTTATTATTGTTATTAGTAGTAGTAGTAGTAGTATTTGATTTCAAATTTAAAGTGTTTTTAATTTTATTCCTTGAAATATTTATTTTGCACTACGAAGTTTTGCGTTGAATTTTTAAAGTAATTTTCCACTATTTGGATGGGGGAAAGGGGGTTTGGAGAAGCTTGGGTGAGAAGCTGCTTTGTTTCTCCTGTACTGTGCAGCCTAAATTTCGAGTGTTGGCAGGATGTTGTTGCCATAGGCTGTTCATTGTTTTTCTTTTTATTTTCTAAATTTCGATTTCGTACACAGCGTTGGCCATGTAAGCGAGGGTGTGTATACTTACACATGATGAGATTTTGTGGAGATGTTCATATACCGTTGGAGGTAGACTTTTTAGAAAAAATTCTTTCACCAAAGTAGGTTCTCTATTGAGGAGATTTTGCGCGTTTCCTTCACCGATGGTCTCCCTCAAACGAGAAAGGAATTGACTGGGGAGTTCGTTGGCAAGCAGTTTTATTTGGGTGACGTCACTTGTATTTTGTTCTTTTGATATTGAGTGAGTTCTTTTAATTGTTTTCACCAATTCTTTATAAGTGTTATTTTTGATTGGGATTTTGATCGTGGCTAATAACTGAATGGGGAGCTTTGGCGCTATTAATCTTAATTTTTCTTGGTCACTTTTTATTTTATAAAGCTTAAATAGATTGTTTACCGCTTTCAGCCAAATTTGAACGTCATTTTCAAGAAAATTTGGAAGTGTGATTGAGTGTGCAAACTTGCTTAGTGTTTTGCGAGAGGCGGGTGGCGTGATTTTCAACTCAGCCTCTGATGACGAAACAGATGGGTCTCCCTCCTCATGCGAGGGGGAAATTCGTTGGGGGATTGGAGATCTTTTCTTCCCTCTTTTAAAAGTGGGTTTAGCCTTAGTTTTAAGGCCTAATTTCGTTTTTGTTGACACCATTTCTATAGCCTGTTGTTCTTGACTCGGTTTTGGCGTCGTCTTGGAGTCAACTTAGGCGTTTGAGTTAAGCCTAATGTCAAGAGCTTGATTTTGAACTCTCAAATTTCCGAAATAGCAACGGTTTTTTTTTCGGTTACTATTCGAAGTAATAACGAGTTAATTTCCTATTTTAATGAAGTTAATTAGAAACTTTTTGTCTATATTATTTTTAATTGCGACTAAATTAATTTATTTACATCTAATTACTATTTTTAAGCACTTAAAACGAGAAAGTAACCGATTTTTTTCGATTAATTTGAAATTTTCGCAATTTAGGCACTATCTGACTCTAAATTAAGGGTTTTAGGGGTCACTTTAGGGGTCTTCGCCCCCTAATTGTCACTGCTGGGGTTACCACAGATGTCTAGGCCAAAATCACTCTTTCTATCAAAATGATTAATGACCTTGCAGTCATTAATCAGGGGGGGTTAATTGAGAGTACTTTCCTCGTAGTGCTTTATTTAACAATAGTGATATGGACAATTGACAGATATGGATTTGATCAATTATATAATTAAGTAATTCTATGCACAAAATGTCGTTAGTTATAATGATAACACACACATAAACTAACAAATAAAAGTGGCTAGAATTCCTAATCTAAATGACCTGTTAACAGGAGGTCGGACTTGGCAACTCCTCATCGTGGGAGCGCTATCAAAGGACTGATCAGGAGTCAGCTTGGCGGTGTCCCATCTTGGGCACTTCCCGCCAATGCCAACTCTTTGTTTGGCGTCTTCTTTCTTTGTAAAGAAAGAAGCGCGAAAGATTTGAATTTTAAATAATAGATACGGTATACAAGTATGGAGGCTTCACCCGGGATTTGAAAGAGGTAAGCATGAGACCGGCAAATTAGCCTCTTACAGCTGCATACCTGCTAAGGACAATGCATG
>JABUQX010112208.1:42500-82299 GCA_015478945.1 Trachelipus rathkii
CCATAGTATCACTAACCACCTGCCAATACACGCTTCCCTATTAACTCTATCATACGCCTGTTGCAAATCCATAAAACCTAAATACAATTTATTCTTCTTCTCCCTCGTTTTCTCAATCATTTGTTTCAACTTCTTTATTTTTAAGTCCAAATTATGTTTTTATTCATTTATGTCAAAAAGAACTGATTTAATAATTTTGCCGCGCCTTACCTAAATTAGCCCAGGTAACGCTTTATTATGTATTTTAAATTGTTAAATTTTTAAAAAGATCTGGATTAAAAATTTTGTTGCTCCTCCGAGTCCGTTAAAAACATGAATTTTTGTTTTGTTTTATAATCTGATTTTTTAATTTCAAATTTTATATTCTATAAAAATTTTAAAATGTTTTATGTAGGTTTTGATAAATTTTCTTAGTTGCTTCTAAATAATAACCTTTCCTGACCACATGCAGAATATCTTCTTTCCTTAGACAAAGAAACATTTTAAAACTTTCTTTAAATAGTCTGTTCTAGATTTCAACCTTCCTCTTAGTCCACTCTAATTCCTCTCTTTTCTTCTTTTACCTTTCCCTGCAGTTTTTAGTGCGTCCAACTTCGACGACAGTCAGAAAAATTATAATAATAATAATTATAATAATATATATACCTATACCTATACTTCTGCCCCTGGCCCACCTTAAATGGAGGGCTACACTGCCTCCAGGAAGCCGGCCGCCGCCACCGGGCGGTTCCACAGGTCGAGTAGAGAGGATATAGAAAAGTCGGCACGGGGGGCGTCGAGAGCTGGGCATCTCAGAAGGAGGTGCTCTATTGTATCTTGAGAATTGTAGCATCTGGTGCAAGTGGGGGAGGTGACGTTGTCTAGTTTAAATCTATGTTTATATTGCATAAGTCTCGGGTGTGACCCGATCTGCACCGACCGAGGGTCCCGTTGCCTCTCTGGACAGCGTTTCTTCTCTAAGGGAAAGTTTTGGGGAGGGGGTATTTAATAAAGTGTTATTTGGGCGGTTTTGAAGGTAAGAGTTTGTTAGGTGGGTATGGTTATGTGAAGTCCATGGCCTATTGGGAGGGGGCGGGGGAATTATATTATAAGTGTTGTAATAGAATTGTGCTGGTGAAGAAGGGGGGGATTTTAGTCTTTGTCGAGAAGGATTGGAGAGAATTTTTGAGCGACAAGTGGTTGGGTGCGGGTCTTTCTGAATAGAATTGAGTCCCACCACCATCTCCAATGTGTGGAAATGGGGAGGGAATGGGAGGCTTCATCGTGTAAATGTTGGATTGGGGTGGTTTAAGTGCAACCTGGATAATTCTAAGGGCTGTGTTTTGGGAGATTTGTAGTTTTATTTGTGTTTGATTTGAGAGTGCTAGGGAAACCATGCTGAGAAGCGTAATTTAAGTTGTTCTAAGAAGTTGCTTAAGATAGTAGAAGTGTGTTTTATCTGTTGAGTTGTGTTGGAAGGGTTTCGAGGGTGTTTAGTTTTCGTTTGGTTGAGAAGTGATTTTGTCAATATGGGGGGAAAATGTCATGTGGGTGTCATAGGTACAGTCCTAGTATTTTGGGGTTTGTTTTAGAGGGAGGGGTTATTGTTCAGAGTAATTAAGGGATGGAGGGAGGATTGATGACGGTCGGTGGTTAAAAGGTGATAGAGAACTTAAAGGGGGGATGCGGTATTCGTTGGTTGAATAACCAGTTTTTATAAAAGAGTGGAAGTATTGCTTGGGTATCGTTTTGTGTGGCTGTGTTTACGTCTGGGTGTTGAGAAATGAGGCTAATATCGTCTGCTAAGTGATAAGTTTGGTGGAGTAGTGAATTGGGTGGGTAGGTCTGCAGTGAAAAAGTTGAATAAAAATTGGAGAGAGAATGGCTCCCTGTGGGACGTCGTTTTGTAATTGAATATAGAAGTGGGAGAGGTTGTTTTTGTATAAAAGACTTTTGCAAAACGGTTGGTGAGGAAATTGAAAAGCCATTTTTTGTCATTTTCTAGGGGGAGTGGAGGATTTTTTGAATTAGGATGTGTGTGGGGACGGTGGTCAGATGTTTTTTTTATGTCTATTTTTGTGAGTATAGATCTATAGATATATATATATGAATATATATATATATTATATATATTCTATATATATATATATATATATATATATATATATTATAATATATATATATATATATATATTATATATATATATATAATATATATTATAGCACATATATTATATATATATATATCTATATATATATATATTTATATATATATATATTATATATATAAATATATATACTATATATATATATATATATATATATTATAATATATATATATAATATATATATTATATATATATACTTAATATAAAAAAATATCAGGGTTGGGTTCAAGTACATTTTTTCAAGTACAAGTACTCTCTAGAATTGTTCAAGTACAAGTAAAAGTACTCTAGAATTGTTCAAGTACAAGTACAAGTACAAGTACAAGTACTTTTACTTGAAAATATATAATATATATATATCTATATATATTATATTATATATATATATATATATATATATAATATTATATATATATATTATATATATATATATAATATATAATAATATATATAGTTTATATATTATATATATATATTATATATATATATATATTAATATATAATAATATATAGTATATATATATATATATATATATATATATATATATATATATATATATATATATATAGTATATATATAGTATATATATATATATATCATACATCATCATCATTCATCATACTCATGCCATACTATCTCCCCAAGACTGGAGCAAGTGCGTTAACATATTCTCGGAAACATTTAAAAATAGTAGAAAGAATCATGAAGCAAGTAGATAAAGAAAAAGCACAGCCTGACCGCCCCCTTTAAATACACAATTAGTGAGAAACTCGTCGCAGTCCAGAAAAATTCCACACTATGAGCTTCACGGACCGCATTGACTCAACTATGACGCTCTTCGTCAATGGTGGGGTTCCTTCCTTGGCCAGGTGGGCTAGCAACCATACCTTCTCACAAAACCCACCATTCACTCCTGTTATGCACTTTCTTCTCAGGCCTCTGCCAACTCACAATTCTCCTCTCAGGCATCCTTTTCTGACGTCATTCCACTTTTCTTTTCCTGTCTCCATCCGTCGATTCCAACAAACTTACCACTATACATCCGTAAACGACCGTCTGTCATCCATCCTTTCCGCATGACCAAGCCATCTCAACTAACTTTCATTTACCGTCACATGTACCCTAGTGTTCATTTCAATGTGCTCTATAATACGTTCCAATTTTATCATTTCTTTTCACACTTAACACGCCACTAGATTCTCCATCTGAACACATTGTAATTTAGATCTATACCTCTTATCCCAGACTATAGTCGCACTACTATACATTAACACGGGTACAACATACCCTCATGTAAGACTAGCGCACTCAAACTTAGTCCCTTTTACATTCACCATACGATTTAACTGCACCAGCCAGCTTGTGCCCAATTCACAAAAATTTTCTACTAACAGCCTGCATGCATCCGCTCCCTTTTCATTCAACATAATATCTCTAAATATTTTTAAATTCAGACACTCTTTCCAGCTGCTCACCATCTAGCATAACCTCTTCATACTGAGGTCTGTCCTCACTCACAACCATAGCTGTTACTCTTATCTTTACGTTTACTTTCAACCCTTCTTTTACACAGGCCTATCCAATCTCTCTACTAGTCTCTCAAACACTCTTCAATTCGCCCCACACAAACCAAATCATCCTCATATAATAGGTAGGGATCCTCCACTCTTTTCCATTCTCCATCATTCTAACACTATCCTTGTCACCCTTACCTCTAATTTCTTTCATAACCTCATCCATATACCAGAATGGATATTGCTAAGAACATACACATCCCTCGTCTCACTCCGCTTTATATAAATAAATCACTTTCGACTCTATTTTTCTTGCAGACGCTTCATATCGTCATATACTATACTTTGATTCTAATTCGAACTTACCACAACACCATATTCACCAACACCTGCCATAGATTCCTATTAATCCTAAATATACGCCTGCTACAAAATGCCATAAATTCCTAAATACAATTATTCTTCTCCTCCCTCATTATCCGCAATCATTTGTTTCAATGAACAGATTTGATCCACACATCCTCTCACTTTCTCTAACGCACTTATCTTCCCCTAAATAGTCTTCACTTACATTCCTACACGCAACTCTTTCGATCAATATACCACATATATCTTCCACAGAACTCACTAAACTAATTACCAGCTATAATCCAGTTACCTTTTCCCCCCTTACCCTTATATAAAGGTACTAATATTGACCTCCTACAAATCCCTAGGAACTATACCCTCCATATAAGCTTTGTTACACAACTTCCAAATCCAATGATCACCATCCTCGCTATATAATATATATATATATATATATAATATATATATATATATATATTTATATATATATCTAATATATATTATTATATAGTATATATTATATATATATATATATATATATATATATATATATAAATATATATATAGTATATATATATATATATACTATATATACATATATATATATTATAATATATATATATAATATGGTTTTGTGAGGTGAATCTGAAGAGTTTTGAGAGGATTGTAGAAAGATTTGGAGGTGTGTAAAATGATGCGGTTTGGAAAGTAAGACGTAGATAAGAGTAAGGTTATGTTTGAGTGAGGACAGTCCCCTTCGGTGTGAAGTTATGCCTAGATGGTGACGCAGCTGGAAACAAGATGACTGAGTTTAAAATATTTTAGGATATATATATGTTGGATCGAAAAGGGAACGGAATGATGCCGAGTTAGTTAAAAAACTGGTAGAAGTTGTGAATTGCAGGAAGGAAGCTGGTGCAATTAAATCTTGGTGGATTAAAGAGACTAAGTCTTGTGTGCGCTCAGTGTCTTGTTGATGGTAAGTTGTTACTGTGTTTAATGTTAATAGTAGTAAGACTATGGTCTGAAATAAGAGGTATAGATCTAAAGTACAATGTGTTAAGATGGACAATCTTATGGCGTGTTAGGTGTGAAGAAGAATTGATCAAATGAGGAATGAACGTATTGCAGAGTTGTATGTGTGAAAAAAAAGGATAAATGAGAATAAATGAGAAAGTATGTTTAGATGGTTTTGTCATGTGGAAATGGATGATAGTCGGTTGCTTAAGCGGATGTATAGTGGTGAGTGTGTGGGATCGACTGATTGGGGAGATCCCGAAGAAAAATAGATTTGATCAGCAAAAAGATGTCTGGAAGGAGATGGAAACTGTGAGTTTGGCAAGGGGGCGAGAAAAAAGTGCATATTAGGAGTAAATGGCAGGGTTTTGTGAGGGGTGTATGGTTGTGGCCCACCTGGTCCAAGGGATGAACCCCACAGTTGGCGAGTGCAATATGTGAGGGCCGTCGCGGTCCCGCGAAGCTCTAAGGATGGATTTTCTGTGCGGCGAGTTCCACTAATAGGTATAAAAGGGAGGTAAGGCTGGGCTTCTCTTTCGACTTGCGTCATATTCCTCTACTACTTTTCTGTTCTGGTATATGTTACATACCTTACCCCCAGTCTTGGGGAAAAGGTTGGTTGATGATGATATATAGTATATATATATATATATTTCTTTATATATAATATATTATATATATATATATATAATATATTATATATATACTATATAATATATATATATATATATATATATATTATATATATATATAGGTATATATATATATAATATATATATATATATATAGATATTATATTATTATATATATATATTATAGTATAGTATATATATATATATATATATATATATATATATAATAATGACATACCTTTTTCTTCGCATAAATGGAAATTTATTTAGAATACATTTATAAAAATAATAATATCAATATGTAGGGGAAAATGATATAAAGAAAATAAAAATATTGGCAAGGTAAAAATGCCAAAAGTAACTTGCAAGACGCGAAGCACAAGTACCAAGTACAAAAGGCTCAAGTACAAGTAACAAGTACACGTCGTGGAGATCAAGTACAAGACAAGTACAAGTACTCCAAAAAATGTATTTAAGTACAAGTACAAGTACTTGTACTTGAACCCAACCCTGAAATATTATATATATATATATATATATATATATATATATATATATATACTATATATATATATATATATATATATATATACATATATTAATATATATATATTATATATATTATATATTATATGTGTATATATTATATATAATATAATATTTATATTATATTATATATATAATATATTATTAATATATATATATATATATATTATTTATATATATAATATCATATATATATATATTTATATATATTATACAATGATTTAATTATTATATAATAATATAATTTTGTATATATAGATATATATATATATATATATATATCTATAATATATATATTATATATGTGTAATATATATATAATAATATGATAATGTGTATATATATATATATATTATTAATATATTATGTGTAATATATATATATATATATAATGTGTATCTATATATATATATATATATATAGTATGTGTAATATATATTATATGTATTTATTATGTGTATATATTATATAATATATAATATGTGTATATATAGATAATATATATATATATTTATATAATATATTATATAATATATATATATATTAATATATATATTATATATATATATTAATATATATTATATATAATATATATATTATATTTATATATATATATATATATATATATAGTATATATATGTTATATATATATATGTATATATATATATATATATTATATATTAATATATATATTATATATATATATATATATCGTCAAAATTCACAATTATCGTCATCGTCAAAAATTCTTAATCTGTCCATCACTTATCTATTTATTTTTATTTTTTTTAGTTTCAAATTCTCTAGTGATTGGAATTCCAAAGTCGCAAAAGCAGTAAACTAAAAATGTCTTCAGGTATAATGAAAGTGGAAGCCTCTCTGGAAGAATCTGTACCTGAAAACCCCGAATATTTGAAAGAATTGGAAGAACTAGCCAAACTTAGATACACTGAAGATGACTCTGATTATGTCTCAGTAAGTATATTTTTTTAATCATAGCTTTTATAAAAGTTTCTAGAATAGTCGTGCCAATGACATTACACCAATGTGTGGTAATTCTCCTATTCGTCACCTTTTCTAAGACCGAAGCAGTATTTTTACGTCCTCCGGTGGGCAAAGAACAGGTCAACTAAATTCCACTGGAGCTGGGGAATATCCAAAAACTAGAGTCAAATCAGATTCCGACATGCCCCGATGGACGGCGTTTGAAAGTATACAAGTCAAATAAAGTTAGAAAAATAGGTAGGGGAGTTTATTTCAGACCTTACCAGTGAAGTGTGAATAAAACTGTGCATAGGGTCAGAGAGTATGTTTCTTTCTTCCGTTCATGATATAGGGTAATCTTATGTACCTAAGAGTTTAGGAAAGTTTTTTTTTACTTTTATTTTATTTATTTATATCGGGTTATATTAAATTAGATTTGATTTGTAGCCACTACCTACTGCAGCAAGTTTCATTGTCGGGGGAAATTGAGTTATGTTTTCCTTACAAGTGGATTAATTACATAGATTAATCTCTCTCTCTCTCTCTCTCTCTCTCTCTCTCTCTCTCTCCTCTCTCTCCTCGCGCATATCTATATAAATAAAAGTTTCTATTTATATTTATATTTTAAATAATCACTTATTATACTGAGGATATTATGATATACATAGTAATATATCATATATATATATTTATTAATACTATTTATATACATATACTATAATATATATTAAAATCGTAGTATAACCTAGTTTAAGTTAACTTCTATTACAATATTATATAATATATAATATATATATATATAATATTAATATATATATATATTACATATATAATATATATATAATTATATATAATATATGATATATATTAATGGCAAATGAAATAAAATTTCAGATTTAATTTGGGTTCTATTTACGATCTGAACCGGAATTAATTTTTATTGTCACTACTTGCCACCTTTATAATTAAGTAGACTTAATGTTTACTATATTTATATCAGGCATATTAAGGACGAACACAATCTGTTAAGCGCCCTATATTAACACTTATCCTTAAGAAGGTACGGTCCAGTTTCAGTTCTTGAATTTATTATAAGTATTAAATATCTGGCACACACATCCTACACATCACCAAGTTTTGTTGCATAATGTTAGTTTATTGCCATGAGCGGGTGGATGATACTCAGACTTCGAGCCATAAGATAGAAGAATGAGTGCAGGCCACACGCAGCAGGCACTGACCTCACTACTACTAGCGCGCAGTCTAACGACACGTCTGCTGCATTACACATGGCTAAGTAGTTATAAAATGTCAGTCATTTGGTGCACCACTCCTCAAAGAGGGAGAAAGAGGACTCCGGCTACGGAGACCTGTAAACCCTTCGCAGAGAGCAGCATATACATAATTATATATATTAAGAATATCTCTATATTTATATAATGATATTTTTACCTTATAATATATATTTTATATAATATATCTCTACTCAGAATTGTCCTTTTAGGGATCATGATAATGTCAGAAATGATAGTGATGTGTAATATTTGTATCTTACTTAATACTATATAATTTATAATTAATATTAATTAATATATAATTAATATACATAATATATATCTTATATATTAATTAATAATATATATAACGTGTAATAAAACCATATAGCCAACTATATAGATACGTGAAGTATAGCGAATTATTGAGAAATATATCTGCTAAGTTCAATTAGGTTTAAAATGAAATTTATTGGTAATAGGGGATTAGGAATGAACTTTCATTTGGAGAGCAACAGACAGATAAAGCATGTCACGGTGATGTAGGAACGGGTATAGAGATTAAGTAGTGAATATAACGGGGTAAGGAGGGACGGACTGGGATGATGAGGTGCTGTGTGTTGATATAAGGGTGAGTTTGCTACTGTGTCTATGGACTTGATATTCGTGTATTAAAATGCCTATTACATGATCCTACGTTAGCAATACACTGTAAAACTATACCTTAAGAACTTAAATAGGACCATGAAGGTAGATGATTTATAGAAAAAAGTTTATAAACTGCGGAAAAAAAAACACACACAGCGTGGTGCAGTGTGGTGCGGAACGGTTCGGTGCGGTTCGGTGCGGCTTGGCGGGGCCTTGCGGTTAAGCGAAAACGCATTGGTGAACTCCGAATACGCCCCTCCCCTTAAGCCTTAAGGGGGAGGGTATATATAGGATAAATCGCGTAACATAAAAATTAAATAAAATTAAAAAATACAGCACACTCCCAAACACTCATGAAAGTACATGAGTATTAAAAAATATATATATTAAATCACAACTGACAGCGTATTGTGCTCTACTCGTATTGGTACATCGATGGTCTCCAACCTTTATGTATAGCTCCCTACTACTACTATATAATTTATATTAATATGAATTATATACAATTATTAAAATTATAATTATAACAAATTATATAATTATGATCATCATAATCAAATAAATCATATAAATTATTAAACATAAATTATATATTATAATTATAAATTTAATTTATATAATAAATTATAATTTATATCTATAATAATAATTATAATTTATATATTCATAATAATATCAATCATTATAATAATAATAAATTATATAAACTAAATAAAATTTATAGCAATAATAATTACTATAATAATAATTAATAATATATAATAATAATATATAGAATAATAATATAAATATAATACATAATATATAAAAATAATTATGATAATATAATATGATAATAACACTATGTAGCAAAATAAATATAAATGTTATTTCTGCCTTTGATAAGCATCATATTATCCTAACTTGCTTCCTAGTGTTAGAAGGGCAAAAGAAATTATATATTTATTTACCCTTCAAACTTTTAGATTACTTGTTATACCACTTGTATTCTCTACAATGCGCGCTGTTTTTTCCACTGAACACATAGATCTATGCAATTCCAGAGAATATAATTATGTTTTTATATACACGCAGATATATTTTTATTTCATATTGAATGAGGGCGATTCTGGACAACTTAGATGACATGACAAATAGTATAGACTAAGAGGGAACGTTAGCTCGATGTATTCGAACATTATGTGGAATAATTTATAGTGTTGATTCGCTCCACCTATCGTGAGTTAGGGTCGTATGGAAATAGAGATACCCTTATTTGTGAAATTGATAAAGTCGCATAAATGGCAGATCGCAGTAATGGCGATCCGAAAGAGGAATGCAATGCACTGGCAAGGGCACAGATGTTGTTTGTATAAGAAATATATTGTGAAGGTTGAATTTGTAGTGAAGACCCGAAGCAAAAAATGTATCACCATCTAGTAATGCCTCATCTGTCCTAAATGTTGTGTAAATGTGATTAACCTTATAAAGTATTGAAATATTTTGGTGAATTCCAGGACATGTCTTCAAGGCTTTTTTAGTTTGGTGAATACCATGCCTGTTAGCGGGGACCAGACAGCAATGAACACTTACTGATTGCCACCTGCGAAATTTGGCAACTTTGCGCGAAAAGAGCTCTAGAAGGTTAAATAGGGGTATTGAGCAGTGGTAGATTTGTGTTAAGATACTATATAATATGGATAAATGGAAAAGAGAAGCGGATGAGAGTGTATCCTACTGCTATTTAGTACACTATGATTAGATATGATATATAGTGTGTATAGAATCTGATAGAATATTGTAAGAAGAATTAGATAACGAAGAAGATATTTGGCAGGGCCGCATTAAATATAAAAAGACTAAGGAGTATTGAAAGTAATATATGGTACATATGAGGTTCATATTCGAAGTTTGAAACGAATGTGGGAAATGACTAAGAGAGTATATACTAGTATATACGGCTCATATACAGATTGATAAATCTTAGTTATGGTAATAGTAAGGGCTTAGCCATTTGGATCAAAGTATATATCTGAATCTGTTTTGGGCAACTATTCGCTAGGGTATACGACAAGTTTGTGGTTGGCGGCCGCAATTGCGATCTGGAGAGCAATGTATTTCGAAGTTTTACTAAAATATGTGGCGAGGCTCGCCGCCGAAGTTGATATTTGAAGTTAGAGTGAATAATATGGTTTGCGTATGGCTAGCAATTATTTTAAGCAAAATTACATAGAGACGTCGAAATTATCAAACGTCCACTACTAAGTGAATTAAAAATACTCATAGAGAGAGATAATGAAAACAATCTTTAAAAATCTATGTTCCTGGTTTGAAAGGTGTTTTCAATACGTACCAAGTTTAAGATCATTTATTACAGTAATGCCGGATCTCCGTTTCATCGAGATTTGTTTCCGTGCATGTGTTTATTAGTCTAGAAAATCGTCATACTTTCACTATTGCTGAAATATGGTTGTCTTTTTTTTTGTCTAGATCGAGTGATAAAGACTTTTGACAACCTCTTGATAAAAATAGATCGTGTTCTTGACGGAAGCAAACAGATCAAAGTAGAAGGAATATTATATTCTCTACGGTCCCATAACATTGTATTTTTATTGCTACTTGTCAACGTTGGCAAGCGTAAGTATTATTTGCAGTTACGATATCGCTACCATGCGTGTCAGAGCTAGCCGTTCGTGTCTATATGCACTAGATGAGTGAATCTTGTAGGAAAGTCGATCAGCATGAAAACGCACGCTGGGCCTTTACCTACAGTAAGGTTTGGGTTGAGTTTAATGTAATGACTCACAACGGAAGAAGCGCTGCAGGTATGGTATTTAGATGTATTGGAGGCTGTTTACCGAGCAAGCTCCTAAGTAGAACAAAAAGGACAGAATTAAGATCCTGTCTTGAATACAGTCCCATGCCGATCACAATAATTTCAAGCATAACATTGGAAGAGGTAGAGAGGAAACTGGTTAAATTTAGATAGACTCGAAGCATATATTTTGATGTAGAATTTCCGAGCGACACGCAAACACACCACACACACACGCAGCACAAGCACAAAAGCAACACGAGCATCACGACATATTATAATTAAGGTAATATTAGAATAATGGATTAGGGGGTATTATGTGCAGGTAATGAGGCATGGTTAGATCAGTCCGGCTACAGTATAGCTAGGGATAGTGTAACCCCTTGTATATAACATAGGACGAGATTATATCAAATCATGTAGTACGGAAGGATTTGTATCGCGCTATTATATATATATATATATATATAAATATACTATAAATAATTACCATATAATCTTATATATAGTATATATATATATATATATATCTATATATATATATATTATACTATATGACAAACTTATATATATATATATATAATTATAACTGTAATACGGTGGAGAGACTCTTTCGCTAAAGAAATTCTAAGACCAAAGCGTGCTCTTCTTTCCGACAAGCATTTTGATATTCTCAAGCTCAAAGAAATAATTTAAATATATAATGTCCTTAAAGTAATTAACAATTATGAAATAGAAGAAAAGCATGTTTTCTCTAATATTCATCAGTAATCTAGACTAGAAATATGTGTTGCTGCGGAAGTCATATAATTTCTCTTGTTTTTGTGACAAATTTAAGGTTAAAATCGGAGGCACTAGGTTGCGGTTGGGGAGAGAAGCAGACGGTTGCAATAAGAGATATAGGTTACTTACTCCTTTCGATACTTATATAATATATATATAATTCTTTTATTAAGCCTATACATAATAGTATTTACTATGAATGTTATATTAGTATATATATATTATATGCCTATATATATATATATATATATATATATATATATATATATATACTCACTATATATAACCTATATATTATACTACATCCACACTTAAAACCACTGTTTACCTTGTTCTGAATTTCGGCACAGCTATACGAATATTAAGTGAAGTGGTAATGAGTTGTAATTTAATAACAATATTATGAATAGGATGAGATATTAAATATTAGTATAGTATTATCCTATTTTCTTGCAAGGTTTGGTCTAGCATAAGGAGGAAGGGGGTGGGGATATAAGAAACATGAAATTTCAGCATTTCACCCACGAATATTGAGAGAATTAAGAGCACTACAGAATAGCTTTATCATACATACTCACTGCCGGCTCGTCCATAGTGTCGAACTGGCAAATTAATGCTCCTAAGAAGTCATATATCCCAAACGTTTTCAACGTCATCCATATGACCTCACTCCATAGTGCCCCACTCTCCTAGAGCTCCTGTATCCAAATGAGGAAGACATAACTCAATCTTTGTAATGAAAGGTCAGCAGATCAGAAGACGATATGAAGTACGTTGATACTCTATGAAGATTATTAATGTAGCTGAGGAGAGAAACTACCTAGTTATTGTCCCCCCACCAACAGACTATCATATAATGAACCTTGATCAGTAGCTTTCAGGTTCTCATAAAATCAAGTCATAATGCTTTTGACGTCTGACTTCAGGCACTGGTGTTTTATGACAGCTGATCAGGGATCTTGTTTCTTCAATCAACTGTGCCACGGCATCCACCCACCACTCGTCGGTATTCTATGCAATAGGAAATGTGTATAGTTTTTGCGTAGGAATTATTTTCAGATAAGATAAGTCAGTGATTAATTAAGGTTCAACCACTTGTTTTTTTTATACCTCTAACTCTCACCAGGGCAAATAATATTAGTCTTATGTCTTTGCCAGTGACGGTACTAGTACTAGGAATATTGATGCTTGAAGGTTTCCCAGTTCTTGTATGTGATAGTAGACAATCTCTTACTATTATATGTCGCTCCCATGCATTCAGATGCTATCGTAAAGTGAAGTACACTCCAAAGCTGTACTACATGTCATTAACGCGGAATATGATAATCTTACTCCTTCTTTTACCGCAATTTCCACTCAGTGTCAGAATAAATAAGAGTAACAAGCACGTGGACAACTATTTGTATAATAGTTGGCCTTGAAAGAGCTGAATGTAAACACGACATTTTCGGGGAAAGTTTAAGCGGAGATTTCAAAATAATGGTTACAGTTACTGATGTGGGTCTCCGCAAGGCGGCTTTATTAGGTTCTCCACATCCTGTTACTCTTTCTCACTCTGGGACGTCGCGAGGACCCTCTGCCTGAACACTACCAAAGTGCGGGTTGGCCCAGCGGACTGAGTTATATATATATATAATATAGAGCATATTAGTTTATTATACTCCTTATTTAAGAATATACACTATATAAAAATTTCTTTTCTGAATAAATATCTATTATATATTATAATATATATCGGAACTCATAACTATATATATATATTATCAATACATTAACTATAATATATATATATATATATATATATTATAAATATATATATAATTATGAATAATAATGTAAACTATATATATATAATATATATATTATATATATATAATATATATAGTTATATATATATTATACATATATATATTATATATATTAATATATATAGGTTATATATATTAGTATATATATATATATATATATAAGGTATATAGTATGATCAATAATTATTATTATTTATAATATCTAGCTATATATATATAGTAGTAATGTCCCCACATTATTATTATAATACATATATATATATATGTATATAACCCTTATATATAGCTATACTAATATATAATAGACGATATATTACACTGAGCCCTAATATATATATATACTATTGAGCTATAAGGTAATTAATAATAGTTATAAATATAATAGAATATATGTAATAGTATATACTAGGTAATATTACTATATTAGACTTCTGATAGCGAAGAGGATATATATATATATATATACTATAGTATGTCTTTAAACGTATTATATATATATCTATATATATATAAGTATATAATAATATATATATAACTATATTACTATTCTATATTGCATATTAGTCGCAATTATATAAGATGTAAATAAAGAAAGAACATTTTTATGGGAAGGTAAAGAATTTACTGCCTTTTCTGGATTGAACCACCGCACTGTTGCGAATGAGGACTATATACCCGCGTCTCTGCTCTTACAGACTTAGAGCGCAGAGTTCCACAACACAAGCCACAGAAAAAAGGATGTAAGTGAATCTTCGAAAACGAACAGTTTTAAAGCAGAACCGAGCCCCTTCATGCGACATCACCAGACTGTCCGCTGTTCCGTAGGATCTACACTTCTCAGTTGCGTTATGTCATGTATCCTGGTACCATGACATGTTAACTATGGGACACAGACGGTATATCAGGTTAGTGTCGGGACAGGTGCTAGTATAATTGCGATTAGCAATGTCGACGATTTTTCAAATCTCGACCAATTGTTTTTTTTTATTTTTTTTTTATTGTTGCTGTTGTTTTTCGAGGCACTTAGCTTAAATCTCCGCCTTGTTTCCGAGTCGGGAGGGGGTTTATTTGGATACATACTCCATGTTCAAGCAGAGACCGAAGAGCTGAAAAGCTCATGTTCTCTACGTTAATGTCCCAAGATTGACATACATTTTCAGGACATCACCAAAAAGGAGCCCGTTTGCACAATGTCCTACCCTAGCTTTTTATCACCTTTGTTTTTAAGTCGATGAGCATATACAAATGGGCATATAACGCTTCATCTTACACGGTGTAAAATACCATTGATTTGTTGGATGTTTTTTTTTTTTTTTTTTTGTTAAATTTTTAATGTGTCTTGTTGTTATTTATGTTAATTTTCTATCTACAACCTCTAATAGGAAACATATCATCCTCGCATTAATAACTTTATTTTAACCTTTTATTAATTAAGTGGCATTTGTGGTGTTATTAATTGCATGTTAATTAATGCGCTGATAATAATTCGTTGCTTAAAGCGTGTAATAGAGCTCCGAAAAGTACGTTCATTTGTGATGGGTAATGAATACAATAGAGAACGTAGAGCTGAAGCTCCAAAGGTACTAGCTCTTCATAATATAAATTATATACACTCTACGAATTGTTGTGATGTTGAAAGAGCACAGTTCTCTATTCATACTCATAACTATCTAATCTAGGAGTTATATAGAGAGATGATACTGAAATCCCTCCCTTTCATTTCATCTATTGTGAGATTACTATAAGTCATACTGGCGTATTACGCTCTCTCTTCTAGCCTTTGCTTGCCTTTACCATAATTATTTCCTTTCTCGAACATTTTTGTGCAATTGTCTTTCTTCCCTCGTATATTTCTAAAAGAGGTTCCTCTATCTTGTAATTTGATTTAGTTCATATAGTATGCAATAATATATAATCACCCTATATATATATATACTTTATAGTGATTATAACCATATATTAATATTAATATATAATGATAAAAAAAAATATTTACTGTAAAGCCCAAGTGCTATAATAAATCCAAATATATAATAGAAATTTATAAAGAATTATAATATAAGTATGATAAAGTAATATATTATATATTAATATATATATATTATGTGCATGTTTATGTGAGCAAGTGTTACTGCATGGCGTCAAGGATTTATTATTAGAAGATAAAAGAGGGGGCGGTGAGGCCTCTATCTCTTCCAACTACATAAATTATAAATCGTCAATTATATTACGAATCATTTTCATACCACCGAGTATATTATATCAATTATTTGGTGTTTGTCCTGTAGTGTGACTATCCTTGAGGAAAGGCCTGTAACCTATATACGCGGATTGAACACTAAGACATTAACAGAACGTTTGAGTATGACTTCATTTCTGAGTTATAGAAAAAGGGTGAATTAAAATTAGAGTAAGATGGGGGGAGTGACTATTACCCCCTTTAGTCGCTCAATATATTCTCACCCCCTTTTGATTAGATGTCAGGAAAATCTATGATATGCAAATGTGGTACTTTGGTGATGTGGCATATTGAAACATGGACGGACACCTTTGGTGATGATATCTAGCCTTGAAGGGAGCTCGGTTGCTTTAAAACTGTTCTCGAGAACTCAATTTTTTTGTAGTTGGGGACATCCTGCACGTTATTATTAGAATATAATATTGTCCTACTATACGTACTTATATGGTAAAATCACAGTTGTTGCAAGTTATATAATATATACATGGTGGACTAATTAAAATGTTCTTTATCTTTTATAATATATATATATATTATAATATATATTATAATAATTAATAATTATATAATATATATAATAATTATAATAATTATATATATATTAATATATATTTATATATATATAGTATATATATAATATATATATCACATACTTATACATATAAAATATATATATAATGATTTAATAGTTGAATATATATTAAAATCTAACTATGCCGGAAAGTGTATGATCTGCTTAAGTGTTTCGTAAAATTTATATTATACTAAACAAAATTTATTCTTCCATTACCTGATCAAGATATAGCTAATATTATATTTATATTTACTATGTGGATTATAAAAGTTGAATAATAGATATATATATACGTATATAACTGTATATTGCTAGGTTTCGTAAAGATTTAATTTATACAAACAAAATTTATTACCAATATTATCTACTCCTTCAAGTTTTTTTTTACTCACCTTAACTAATATATGAAAATCGTTATTTACTATCTATAATGGATATTAGGGATTCTCTAAACTGACAATCTAGTCTTATTAAATTAATTAAAAAACTTTAAATAATAATGCTATATATACATTACTCCATTATAAATATTATTTAGATGAGTACATTTAAATGACAGTTTTTATATATTATGTTAAGTAATAAAAAAAAATACACCAAAAAAAAAAAAATGACATAAACTTTAATCTCAAAAGTAAGCTAGTATAAGGGGTGTATATGTAGAATATTAATTTTCTTAAAATTCCAAAACTTACAGTATATAGGATAAATTTTTATATTCCTTCACACATCTATAGCACACACTTCGCACTCCCATTTGTTGTTGAAAGTTAGTTAAACATGTATAAAGCTCTGGCGGTGCTTGAGAGACCAACGAGTGTGCGTTAGGAGAACCGTGAACCGGTAGGAGTTGTCTCTTTATTCACTTTAATATAATATAAAAAGTTAAAACAATTAATCTGTCCTATATTAAAATGAGGGTCAAAATACCTCCCCCAAAACCTTTATATTATTACTTTGAAATTATTGCGCTCTATCTAAATAACTTGCTCTTATATAGGAAAAGCGCAAAGAGATATAACCGGAGGGTATTTCATTCACAGTTTATAAAATATGAATTTAGAAATAGCAATAGATGTTTCATAATTATTGGTAGATTTTCTATAAAGTGATAAAAAATACTATATTAATATTTAATGAAAGAGATTTAGCTAATAATATTAAAAGTCAGAATTAGAATTTTAACCCTGAAAAATTTAAAAGGCTTTACCTTCACTTTTAGTTTATGACTTTTTTCATGGCCTATATATTTACCATAATAGATTCTTCGGTTGTTCACAGATTCTTTTATTTAATTAAATCTTTAAGAAAAAATTTATTGAAATATATTAGACTATAAAAGAATTATCACATAGATTTTAATTTCTACATATGAGTTTGGACAAAATCCATAATATATTTTGTATTTCCATTTTAAAGTTTCATTTTATTTATATAAGATGGAATTTTTTAAAACATATATAAAGAATTGAATTCCTGTATCATATAATTGAAAAGAATTGGAGTAAACCAATTCAACATACTACTTATTATTGGCAACAATTTGTATGTAGGTAAGATCAACTTTTCAATCTATAACACAGAGAAGGTTAACAGGAAGAATAAGAGAAAATATCATGATTTTTTATATTTTAATATAGACAATCTCTTACCATTAGAATTTGGTCTGTTACAAATAACTTAAAATATTTCTTCATAAACAATAAATTGAAAAAAAATTAACACAAATCAGTCTCATTGTTAAATTCATATTATACTATATAGCTGTTAATAACATGCATATGGAAAAAACTATTTAAGACAATTAACCAGGATGTTCAAATTAAGATAGGTTGTGTTTTTTTGGAAGAAATCCGCAAAGATAAATCGAAAGTTTTCCACAGAAATTATTTTATAAAAAACTTGGCTTTTTTCGTGTATATCATTATATTAAATCAATATTCTAAAATTTTTTTCATCATTCCCAAGGAGAGATTTTTAAATGAACACTAAACATTAAACTATTCCAAAAAATTGGTTATTAAACTCGTAAAATTAAAAATAGAGTATGAAGTTCCGTCAATTAATTAGAGTATACTTAGAGAAAAAAAATTAAAATCATATCTGAGAAGCATACAGCAAATCTCATACAATTCCAATATTGACCAATTACCACACATAGAAATCCACATACATGCTAGACGTACATAGGGGATGTGATCAGTTGACAACAATTATTCACGGAATCAAGACGGCGCACGTCTTATCCATAATACTGTTAAGGATAAATTATATATAATGTGAAAACCGAAAAGGTAATAATGACAATTTTACTATTGTTAAATCATTGTATAGAGAGATATATATATATAAAACGACTCACTGAGGATTTGAAGCATTGTAAGTTGCTCGCACGGCACGTCTTTTTAGTATAGTTCTAACTGGCTCAAGATATTCTCTGGGACATATCGACATACAGCAAGAGTATGGTTGGCGCCAACATATAGGGTTCGTTTCCATAGTCTTTTTAGAGAGGATTTGGTCCAATATTCGTGTATCTCGACACTCTAACCGAACAACGGAATACAATTATTCATATCAGTTCACGTTTTTCGGTCCTCAGTTGATAAGGAGACAGTTATAAATAGTTCGATGGATCCAATTTTTCCCAGTCACATCCAATTTTATTAATGTTGGAGGATAACTTGTTATCCCTTTGCAAGCTCGCCAAGTTATAAGCCGTAGGAGAAGTACCTTCTCATGTCGATGAAAGATGAAAGCCGTGACGTACGCGGCTCAATGATTATTTCTACCACATTTTCAGGAATTCAATAAAAGTATCAACCGTCCTTGCTTCTCTTGAAGTCTTCTTTAGGTCGTCAAACTGTTTATATATATATATTATTAACTGGAACCCTAATAGTTCTAAAGTAGCTATCAAGAGCTATTGTATAACTAACGTGGAGTGGATGGCCTAACTTCGGGGCCGGGAGCGATTTTGTGCGCTTTTGTTTTGATATGAAATGGAAGGGTAATTTTGCAATGCTCGAGTCACCTTTCGTTTAATATATATATAAGTAAATATCTTATTATTAATTATATATAATATATATAGAACTTTGAAATTTTAAATTACTTCGCAGATTTTTTTTTAATACTAAATAATAGTATATAAACATAAGGCAGTAGTAATATCAAGCATGAAAATATTACTAGGATTAGATAAGATTAGTAATATTTTTTGTGTGATTATCTTTTTTACATATAAATATAGTAAGTCTAAATGATACTCACGATTGATATTATTTTACGGAAATATATTTGTTATAGGTAACTATACTTATACGAAGAATTTATTAGATTTTGTTGTCGTATCTCTGAAGAGACCAGGATGGGCTTAAGACTGATCACCAGCACACACTGGCCTGAAGCCTTATATAATTACTTTATTTATATGTAGATCAGTTGCAAATCCCGTAGCGCAGGAATTTTTATCGGGGGGGGGCGCTGCGACTTATGTCGCAAAGAAGATTATTAAAGGTAGTGGAAGATTTAAATTTTATATATAACTTTTTATAAGAACAAGAAAAATAGAATGGATCCATAAGATTACATATTGACTATCCTGTATATAAATATATTGTAAGATTATTATTTATAATTATAATAATTAAAATATAATTATATTAATATAATTATACTCATAATATATAAATATGAAATAGTTATATAAAATAGTTAATAATAACATAATAATAAATTTAATATCACATAATGATATTAATTATATTAATGAATTCACCAACTCACCTACTACTACACTAAATCAAACAAAGAGTATAATATTATAATAATAATATGATACTTAATATAATGCTATAATAATATATATCATAATTAAACTAATACCTATATAATTATAATATAATAATTTAATATAGTATATTATTACCTTATAGTCTACTAGTACTAATATAACAAAGTATTACATAGCTATATAACCTAAACTTAAGGATAATTAATTAAGTTTTACTTATATATAAATGATTCATTATTAGGTAATCGAAGCTCACTAACACTGCATCACCACTCAACAACCACCACCCCCTCTATTTATCTGATATTAACTCACAACTTCTATACTATCACTATATAAATAACCCAGAATATATGATCTCATATTAATTATATAATTATATTGAAATTATTGTATCCACATATAATAGGTATTATATATATATATATTATATATCATTATATATATATAAGCTCACTAAATAAGATAAAATATTTCCTCATAATGTAAACTCTACATCAGATTAATTTATATACGCCGAAGGGTCAACTTTCAGTTCTTCCTTGCTTTTTGGATGAGGTGATTCAACATATTCTTTATTGCATTGACTTTCTTCTATTGCTAAGGATATCTAGATGAATCTTGACAGTTAAAGCCAATGACCTTGTATATGCTCGAATCCATTCTCTTCACACTATTACTCCGGGGTAAATCAACGTTGTTCCAAGACGCCTTAATGTTCGAATTAGGTTTTTCATTTCTAACGGTTAGCTCGGTCGGATACAAGATGTTATTGCTAGTATTTCAAGAGGTGTAGAAATGTGTTAATAGGTTCAATATTATATCCTCTCTTATTGTCAACTCTCTAGAAAATAAGTATTCCATTGATCCTCATATGTTTATATTTATCGCGTGTTTTTCATTTCTGCCAGTGGGGGCTGCAGAGACACGCACCACTCTCTTTTAAGTGTTTCCTCGTGATAGGTATGGAGTTCGGTCGTTCATATTTATTAAAATGAGGATGTTTTGGAAATTGGTATGATGGGAATTATATACAATTAAGTACAAATTTATTGATTATATTCAAGATAAAAAAAATAGAATTTTAAAAAAACATTAAAATAATGGTTTTACATGCGAAATGTAATCGTAATCGATTGTCATATCGAAAAATAAGATATTTCATCAGAATTAAACCTGGAATAAAAACACTGTGCGAGTAAACTAGATCGGGAATCATGTTTGTATGCACATTACAACGATTGTTTTTCTGGTATAGATTGTAGTCCTTATTTAACGGAATTGTGGCTATTTCTTCAATAAAGTTTCCATTTATTACTGTCTGCATTCACTATTTTGTGAGCTTTTTGTGAATACGCTATGGATTTTTACCAGCAAAATACTACTGTGGCTGCTATGCTTAATAGTTGTCTGACTTTTGTTCTGGATTGATTTGTTATAATAATTGTTCTTTTCAGCTACAGTTTTTATGGCAATCTGACTTATGTTTCCATCCCATGTTTGGGACACACGTGCACTGTTAAACTGTTAATCTACGACAGTAGTGGTATGGTTATTTTTAATCAATAGCTCAGATGAACTCAGCCTAACACCTAAGAAAGAAAAATAATACAATGTTATATAACTCTAAACGAATAATGTATGATTATAAATTCAATTGCTGAGTTGAATGTTAACGAGACGAAGTCACGCGTTTATACTGTGACTAATTCACCAGGGTACAAATTCTATAATTTTTCTTATTCGTAAATGATCGAAGTATTATTCGCATTCAAGTAGCTCCTCTCTTTAAAAAGGAATACACGCGCTTTTATATGTCTGATTCACTTACATTATGGTCTTGCAATCGTTTTATATGATACCTCTCTGATTATATTATACATCTGGATTTCTAGAAATCTCATTTATTATTATCTTCCTCTGCTCTCTTGTTCGGTCATCCATTTAGAGAAAAATAAAGTGCTATTATGTCAGTAGTTATACCTATATAATCATATAAAGACTAATTAATGCTCTGCCAATGGTAGAATATTATAAGTATAGAGTACTATGGAACACTATAGAATACTATATAGTATATAGTGTTTTGTTTAAGGATATATATTGATTAAATATGTATTAAATTAATATTAATATTAAGGATATTAATGTATTATCAATATATGATACTTAATATATATTAGATATATAATTATATATAATAATTAATATATAAAGTATATATATATATAGGTATATATATAATTAATATAAAAGATCCAAATAAAATATAATAATAGATAATTATATTAAATATAACTATATATATAATTTATAATATAATATATATATATATATAGGATATATTTAATATTTTTTATATAACTAATTATAAATATAGAATATTATAATAAATGATATTAAAAATTATATAGAGTAATATTAATTAATACATATATATATATTATATTAAAATATATATAATATAATATATATAATAAATAATATTATATAATATCATATATATAATTATATAATAACTTTATATAGATTTATTCCACAGGAACTTACTAATGGCTCGGTAGTTCAATAGTTTCACAGAATCTATTTCATTAATAGCAGACACCTGTAGGTCTTGGTTCAATTTCAAAAGTTTTTATGTTTAAAAAGGGAAATCAATTTATCCTTCGAAGAAAGTATATATATAATGACATTTTATATATATAATGGTTTAATAAATACATTACACTCAAAATTATGTCTAGAACCCTTCCCGTAGTCATATATGATCGACACATACTTTTCGTAGACTGAGAAAAATAATTTTGATAATAGATGAAATTAGACTTTAACACAAGTAACCGAATGGAATTCTTGGGCAACTTGGTGTTTTTATATTTATCGATGACAGCTATGTTCTACATTTATATCAATTTGTTAAACTTTCTTTAGTATTTATTGTAGGAGAGTATCAAACGGGCTCATATCGTGCAGAAGTGGGTTTAATAAATAACTTGACTCTTGATGCTCGTTGGTAAGCGCCTGAAAGGGGCAGTTTTGTTGGTCATGGCCTAGGGAGGGAACGTAGCAAAAAATGCCCGTGTTGTTGGTTGCAACGGATCCGCTCTCAGTACTTTAAACAAAAAAACAAAAGTGGTTTTTGTTGGAGATGATTGTAGAGCATAGCGTCATCGAAAAGTAAGAAACAACCAAGTTCGCCAGAATCGCCATCGGAGTTAAAGTCCCATTTCATCTTAAGAGATAATTTTTCGAGCTCCTGGAGCAAGAAGGTATATGTCGGTCAGTGACAATGAGAGAGACTCTAAGGAGTGGTAGTGAGTATATTCGTTAAACATTATATATATTACCAAATGAAGTTTTACTGCATATCTTCAAGATAAAATTGCTAAATAACAAACTTTTTAGTAAATTATGTAAAAATTTTAGATGAAGAGGGATAATAAGTTAATAATTACTTATAGAATTATAAGTACATGCCTAGATAATATATATATATTAAGCTTATTTATATACCCTTAAAATTAATATATAGTATTATTTTATCCAAACGTAATGAATAGCTCTATATCGTAATATGATACCCTAATATAAACTATATATAAATATTATGTAAGGTAGTAATATACTATTTTAGTAAGTAATTATATTGTAATACTGTAGATAGACTATTTAATCTAGAATAAATTATATACCCAGTAAATAATATATTAAGGTAAAGAACGCAGAGCGTACGCCAAGCGAGTTACAGTCTAGAGGGGAGCGGGTCAGTTCATTAAAATATAAATGGAGGAGGTTCTTTTATATATATATATACTAAGTTGTATAATATATAATAAGTATAACTCAATTTATATACCTATAATATATAATATAGAGTGTATATATGAAGCATATATAAAATATAATTAGTAACTATACTATATTAATAAATATATACATACTATATGTCTGTATGAGAATACAAGAGTAATACAATTGTAATACTATATATTATGGATAATAATAACAATAAAGGGGGGCACAGTTAATGAGAAAGTTAACCAGCCCTGGATAATAGAGGAAAATCCTTAAACGTTGAACAAAGAAAAAATTAATCGGCAGTTATTCATTTAAATTTTGCGTTCTAATTCCGGGTAAGGAATAGTAACGGAAAGTTAAAGCGTACAATCGTTAACGGTAACCGGTCTTCAGAAGAGATTATATATGTAGGCAAATAGTTAAGAATAATTGTTAATGTACATTATTTATTGATGATTGGCCCTGAGACATTGCAGAGATTATTTTAATGAAAAATTGATAATATATATTATAAGTATAGTATAAATATATTATATTATACTTTTAACTTACCTATAGAATTTCCATTTATGATGAAAGAATTAAATGATATAGCTGACTTATCAGTGTCGATTATATAGTTGATATTATATAGTAATATTCATATTCTTATATACATTATACAGTTGGAATCTATTGAAACTAGTTAAACATAACATTGAATCAAATTATACTCTGATACATTATAGGTACTATATATATATTAGACTTGTTCAATTAATATTAATCTATAATATATTAAATTATCATATCTTTATATTATTATATATATTCTTATATATACGTATTATAATAATTTACTGCTATGTATATATTATTATAAATTTTAGGCGTAGTACAGCAACCATCTAATGGGCCCCGGAAATTATATTATATAGTATTATAAATTGTATATATATATATAATTATATATAATATATAGGTATATAAGTAAAGAGTAGTACCTATATATATATATATAAAGTTATTATAATATTATGAATATAAAAATATATTATTAGGTGAATATATATATATTATATATATATATAAGTATATATATTGTATATATAATATATATATATATATATTATAAGGTATTGTACCTATATATATATATATATATATACTTATATAAAATATGTATATAATATATAAATTATATAATAGTATATAGTATAGGACAAGTTACTTAACCCGGACAATTAGCGGACTTGCACGTGCTGATCAAAAAAAAGTTTCCACCCGCCAGGGGTAGGCACTATGGATACATAAATCGATTTCAATGGGGTCGTAAATTAAATTTTTTTTTTATTTTTTTTTTATTTTAGCCCTATGGGTCTAAAGGGGCCGAAAGTATATATATAATATATATTCACACTTTGTGAGTAGTGTTTTAACCACGGCAATTGTAAGGTGGGGGGCCGAGCCGACGGAGGGAACTATCAGGGGGGGCGCTCTTATACCATCACCCCGTAATGGGAGGGCGGAGAGACCACGCCGCGATCACCACTAAGTATCCACGACACGTTTACTGGATACAGGGATGCCTGGACCGGTATCAGGGCTCGTTCCTTCATCAGTCGCTTATAGAAATCCTGGTTCGGAGAAAAGAGCAAAGATGCACGTATATCTGCGAGAGATGCCAAAGAACGGAAACGGTGTGTGAAGGGTGTTAAGAGTAGAGAACTATACAATACAAGCAGTGACAAACACAGGTTGCTAAGTTTGTATCAGTGGGTTAACAAGCCGACACGACTATGCTCTAACATCGCCGTTGGTAACATTTGGTGACCTGTGGCAGTTGCTATGGGCATGGGTTGCGGATGACGAAATGAACCGGTCATAGATCGAGATGTAGGTGCTTGAGCGGAATGACGTCCACAATTGTCATCTCAAGAGACCTCAAAGGGAGTGTAAAAGATGAGCTCAAGATAGAATTTCGGGTCATTTGTCGGGGTATCTATAAGGGGGGTCTAGGATGCAAATAAGCCTTGAAAGTTATCAGAAAGCTACTAAATTTTGATACGCAAACGTCGTGGAACACGTGGGCACATGCACAACAAACACACGGATTCGGTTTTATCTGGGACGCGCGTAGTCCCGACGGCAAGCCAGGTGTCGGAAGACCGGGAATGTGGGCCTTCATTCTTTCTTTCTGCAGAAGGCACCGTACGGTTCTGCTCTTAGTTCTAGATAGTGTCTCAGCTGAATATTTGGTAAAAGACATACATTATGGCTCTGCCACCATATACACTTTTCTGGAGGGACGGATGCAGGGCGGTAAAAGCATCTCTTACTACGGGACTTGCTAAGTCCAAAGATGGAGCCCCTCCCCACATTTGGAGTCAAATAGTGCGACACGTGGTTGAACAACTGACTTTATCCTCAGATCGTTGGGGGGGGGAGGGAAACATTATATGGGTCGCCAGCAATGGACGCTTGCCCTTGTGTATCTGTCCCCGGTCCCCGGTCCCGCCCTAACCCCAACAGCGAAACATTACTCTTAACTTTGGGCTGCCAAGGATCCCAGTGCTACGAGATATATCTGTGGTAAAGAGGTGAAAAAAATGCCAGAAATTTGGCAATTCCGTACCTTTCCAATTAACTTCTTCTCCGAGGAGATCTGTAAAACACAATTGTCTTGGAGGATGGGAAATGATTATCGGCTGAATGTATCCCCTATAAACGAAGGGGGCACATATTGAACATAAGTAGGAACTCTGTTAATGTGACCTTCTCACTTTGATGTATGATCGCGTTGATATTTGTATATTAACGCTGTTATAATAAATGCATATGAACACCTGCAGGCACATTGAGGACACCCGAAGTAGTAATATGATTTATGTTAAAACTATAGTACGGATAAGTGTCAACTGCATCTTAATACAAATATGTATATTTTTATAAATTAAACGCTATGAGGCTAGTTCTATTTTTCACCTAGTCGCAAACCAGAAGCATAGTGTTGCAATAACTAACTGAAAGAAGTTTGACTCATTGATCGTGGAAAAGCAGTGCACTCTAGACTTCTTTTCTTCAGCGAAGGAGCCAATAAGATACATGTAGAATTTACTAGCGAAAACGTAAATCATGTCAAACATTTCTAAAACGGATTTATACCTGTGTAATTGGATAACACATTCTTACAAAAGATGAAATGGACTTTAACTCCGAGATTGGATTTTTCTGGCAGACTTGGTGTTTCTATTTATCGATGACGCTATGTTCTCTTTTATTCAATTTTTAAAACTTTCGATAGTATTCATTGTTGAGTTTGTGCTTTAGATCATAGCGTCATCAGATAAATTAGAACACCAAGTTGCCAGGAATCCATCGGCAGTTAAGTCATTTTCATCTTTTAAAATATTTTTCAGTCCTGAAGAACTATCGTCGATCAATTGACTACGACAAGCTAGACCTTAATTAGTGTTAATGTTTAACTTATAATCAAAATCGTGAATAAATTTCCATATCAAAAGATCAATGCAGATTCTTTGTAAAAATAAAAACTTTTTATGACAAATTTGAAAATATAACTACCCACAAGAAGACTAATTATATAAAAAACATCGTATTATCATTAATAAGTATAATAATGATATCAGTATAATAATATATTATTTAAGTAAGTATATTATAATAATTATATTATATCTATTATATAACTTCAATAATTAATATATATATATATTATATATTAGTGACTGTATATATAATACAAAAAAATACTAATATATACTTTATATATATATAAATTACTAAATATATGATATAATATATCTAATTATATATATTTGAGTATATAAATATACTTACTATGATATATATATATATATAAAGTAGTATATACTGTAGAGACGTAACTATTACTATAGTAATAGTTATAGTATCATGAGTTATAGTAGTATCTTTATTAATGAAATTATATACAAGCTATATAAATATAGAATAAAGTGGTATAAATATATATAATGATTGCAGTGTAGATCGGGTCGCACAACTTTCCAATGCCTTAGAGGTCGAGTTTAAAAATTACATTGGACTTTATATATATGATTTTATATTTACCTATCTAGCTATCGTATATAGTCTGTATAAGAAAATTAAGGACAATCGAGTGTGAAGTAAACACTATGTAAGTACTATATACTATATAATATTACTATGCATAATGGTATTACATATACCTATTTTAGTAACTAACTATTTATATATATATATACTAGCAGTGATAATATATAATACTCACCACACCCAAAGGGTGGGCACGCGCTTAATGGAGGAAAGTTAACGGGGGCTGGGTTAATGCGCCCTTAAATCGGTCTGTAGCAAAAAAAATTGACCAGGCGGTTATCTCATATAAATGCGATTTATCAGGTAAAGCTGAATAGTAACGGAGGAATATAAAACGGTTTACATTTCGTTAACGTTAAGAAATACGGAGAGGTACTTACAAATTAGCTTACCGAATAGTTATAATAAGTGTTATTTTTATTTCTTTATTGATTGCAGATATATATATATTATCTTTTAATGAATAAATTATATATATATATATATATACTATATAGTATTAATATATATATATATATAATTTACACACAATTACTAGTTTAAAAATAATATTAGCATTAATATATAGGTTATTAGTATACTATTATATTCATAATATCTAATAAAATAAATTATTACCTAGGATTACAATATTATCCAAACTATTATAGTTGATATAGGTATATATATATTATATACAATAGTTCCGATATGAAACTCGTATGAAATATATATATATTATAATAAAGTCATAGTAAGTTATAATTATACTAAGTTATATAAACAGTTATTGTGATATAATTATTATCAATTATTTTTAATATACCAGATAATTGCATTTATTTACCTTTGGGTGTCTAGCGGAACATATATTATATAATTATTGGTAATTAATATTAATGATTGTGATAAAATAATTATATACGTTCAGTATATATATTATAAATTAATTAGCTGTATATATACTCTAATATATATAATATATTTAATTTATACTTATATATTATATATTTCTTAATATATCTATATATCTATAAGTTAAGATCTCAATACATACCAAAGATATTAAAAGAAGGTCACGCCATTCATATCAGGTTGGTGTGAGATCCAATAGTTGGCTGGATTTTAAACGCCCCGACCAGCGGAACCTGGGAGGCTGGGGATCAAAAAAAAATTTTATCCAGGGTAGCCAGATCTTATAGTACGATAACTAGGACTGTTTAAAGCGGTACGAAATGAAATTTTCTTTTATTATTTATTTTTTTTTTTTTGTACCCACTTGTACTATAGGCGCGAGAAATTATTATAGAGGATATTACTAGTGTAAAGGGAGTAGATACACAGCCGGGGCAATGGTAGTCTGGGCGCCTCGAGCCGACGGGGAACACCAGGGGGGGAGACTTTTCCCATACCCCGTATAATAGGAGTAGGCGAGAGAGACACGAGCGCGACATCTCTGCTCTCAAATTAAGCCGAAAAGAGCGGAGGTAGACGAGAGTGGAACATAGTTACCCGGAGCCGGGAAGGAGCTTTTCTGTTAGATGATCCGCTCCGACACCCCTCCCTGACCATCGGTGGCGGTGATTTACCCTTGGGGTAAATTGGAATTACAGTTTTTTTACTAAACTTTTACCAGGATTTCCAAAAATGTATTCCTTTCGCTGTAGCTATTGTAGTTTTTAAAGATATGATTAGTTTTTTTTTTTTTCATTCGACCCTAAAACGTCCAAATCTTCATGTATTATTAGAGGCTTACTCATCTGCACACTTGGGAAAGAAGTTTTTTTTTGATCACGCAGCTCCAGATGGAGTTAAGTATAGTCTTTTACATGAGAGAGAGAGAGTTTATTCAAGTATATATATCTATATATATATATATATAATAATACATATACAATATACGATATATATTATATAGGAAGAGAGAGAAATACATACACATGATATAGATAAAATAGTAATTACATTCTAATATAAGATAATAATCTAAACTACTATTCAATGACTAAGTAACTTCTTCTATAGTATAAGTATATAAGTATATAATATATATATAATATCATATAATATACAAGCTCTATTCCCAATGTATAAAAGAGCTGTATATAAACTATATAGTTTTATATAGTTTAATAATTATATATTATACCTATTATTATAATTAAGTACGATCACAGGAGTTCTTAGGAGTGAAAGACATAAAATTTGCAATAACCTCATGTTTTAGACCTTAATATATATAATAAATATAGAAAATTATGTATTAAGAAATAGACTAGAATTAAATTGCCATATGAATTGAATTTATTATAAGTATAATTATAAGTTTAACTTTATTATATATAATAAATATGTATTATAGACTAATCAGTAAGTATAACTGATACTGTATAATTAATAGAAATGGTATAATATGCTATAAATAATCTTCTTTTGTCTGAGACACAGTTTAATAAATTTATTTTGGGTAATTTCGTTCAAATGGAACCGCGCTCCACAAATTTGGATAGGCCTCTTCCGACTTTACAGGGAGTAGTATAATTTTTGGGGAGAGCTCGGATTTGGGAGCCATTGTTGAACGAATTCTACACGTGCCGCATGTTGGCGTCTTATCGCAAAGTTTAACGAATATATATATACAACGCGTTTTTTTGGGTTGACGAAATCCGACGTGTTTTTGGGGGTCGTACCTGCTGGAACCTAACCTCCATTATTTGTTTCTGCATGATTTATGTCTCAATACAATTACAAACGAGCGAGAGCCATGTAAATTAAATATTTCTACTTCTATAGTCGAACACTAGGCATAAAGCCCTAATGAGAGAGAGAGAGCATTGTAAGTAGGGGAGAGAATGAGGGATACCTATTTTTTTATATTCTTTTGAGTTTTTCTTAAATCTTGCAGAACACACACAAGATATTCCTCTTTACTTTCAAATAGTAAGCAATTTTTGACACATTTACAAAAGAGAGAGAGTAGTGAAAACCAGAAAATGATCTTCCCACCGCTCTGCCTAGTTAAGGAAGAACTAGAATCATTATAGATCTAGAGTTTTGAGGACATTGCAGGGTTATTCCGAGACATAACATAACAAGATGAGAGTGAAATCCTCGGCGATTGTATAAGAAATTGAGCCCTACACAAATTCAGTCCAAAAGATATTTGGCCCCTTTGTTCCTAACCAATTTGCTGTACTGTGCAAAGTTGAATCTAGAGAAAGATTCAGCAAGAATTTACAATACAAGAAGTTCTGTGTTTTCTGACGAAAAGCGGATTCCTACAAAATATGTGAAAGATGGAATATTACTGAAATTAGAGAAACCCTTCTACAAGAGGCAAGTGGAGTACAATGTTAGGACAAAAGGAAACGCAGATTATCAGAACAATACAGCTAGCCTGCAAAGAATAAAAATCAAAGAGTTCGCCCAAAAGGTAGTTCTTTGCATAATCGGCCCATCATTTTCGTTGAGGGAGGCCTTCGGCCCATTGATGAATCAAAGAAAGACAAGGAGTTTCTTTTTGAAAACAAAGGGGAAAAGGGTCGGCCAGGCTCTATGCTTGGGAGTTGATCTGAAGTTACTCGAGCTGAAGAAAGTAAAACACAAAAAGAACTTGACGAAAATTTGAGCGAGCAAATTCAAGCGTGTAATGTTTAATCTCGAACACTAGGCCTAGTCTATTCTGCATTGTTATATTGCCTATGGCATGAATTAAGATATTTTGGCATAAGTATGGCGGTTTACCCGGATATCCCCTAGTGTCTATTCGTTTGAGAGCAAAAGCACAACCAACAAAAACGATGTTGATAAGATATTTCCCAAGGAAGTAACAACATTATCGGGGCAATGAAATTGGTCCTTATTCTTTCTCTCTCTTTCTTCATATAAGAAACTGGAGGATTGAACCTCGAAGATGAGGATCATGTGTATGAGAGAGTGAAAATATCACAATGCTGATTGAAGGGATATCGTGACGGATAGGTGGCTGCACAATGTTCATGTAGCGAGCTTGGACGATGTACTATGCTCAAAGAACCTGGGAAGGGAACTTCCTGGAGCACCATCTGCATAGACCAAAAGAGGTAATGAAAGTACGTTTGCGTTACGCTGCGAAATTTTTAAACACTCATGTATAACTATCTGCTGTGGATGGTGTAAGGTATCTTACAGAAATTGCCCTATATAATTGACGAAAATACTTAATGAGCTATATACATGAAGAAGCCCGTTTGGGGAGGAGGGAGTTCAAAGTTCAAAACCACCCATTCCATGAAGGCGAAATGTATTCAGACGAAAAAATATTTGAGAATGATCTTGAGGATACTGAAATTTATTAGAAGAAACCAAGAGAAGGAAGGAGCTCGATTGTGTTCAATATGTTTATAAAGGAGAAAAAAGCTTACTACTAGACGTATCTAAGGATCAGATTCATTAAATGATGACGAATAAAGCTGTTTTTAAATTCATATGCGTGAAACACTAAGAACAACTGCTAAGGTGAAAAGATTCCCTGAGGGCAAGAACACAAGCACTGGTGAATATGAACAAGCTCCTGGTTCTTTTGTTGAGAGTCTTCGAGGAATAGGGTGTCCCTCATACTAATCCCAATTCATCAACGGAAATTGTGGAAAGACTATCTACTTCTTGAATACTGCCAACATAACTTGAGGCGGATTGTACACTAATTTTAACGGAGATCACAACCCAGAGCGATTACATGGATGCTCCTACTTGTATTTGTGTGCAGCAATGAATGGAACGGAAGTGGAATTTAAATCTTCCGAGACTAGGAATGGAGACTATAGCCTATCTAGATTGTCTGAGATTCACTATCTATTCCGCGGAGCAGATCTCTTTCAAATAACGTCATCCGAAGACGACAATCGTCCTTGATGTAAAGTCTGTCATGTAATTTTTCTCGTTAGAGTGTATTTGGCTAAACGGCTCTTGGATTCAAAATCTTGCCGGCACAAAGGCACATTATGGCTCCCAAGAGCTGGAGCTATGACCTTCTATAATAGCGAATAAGGTGTTTTTGAATCTTTGATCAAGATGATTGGACAAAGGATATCTCTGAGAGAGCTCTGGTTGAAGATTCTCACGAACCAATTTTGTGATGTAATTTGTTGAATCAAGTTTATAACTGAGGTTTTTCAAGTATTTTTTGATTCCCTCAAATTTTCCAGAAATCGAAAGAGAAATCGAGAAATAGTGCGAACACAGTCCTAATATGAACCGAGACCTGAGCACACGAAAAGTTCGCAAGAGAATATCTAACCCAAATTCGAAACTACCACGTTGGAAGAACTGGTTAATGCAGGGTTAAGTGTCATTGTTTAATTACCAGGGGATGCCATGATATTTTACTTTGCTGCGTTCAAGACAACAGCAGATATTTTTCGCTTCAGTAGAAAGCACGCCCTCTCAGTAGGCCTACCGGTGAAAATAATACATTTTAGGTAAGGAGATAAGGGGATATGAGTGAACAGTCTCCTAAAGGTCGTTAATGTGTGTCAGAACAGAATGAAGTGAGGAAATTAATTAGCTAGACATCTATATATAATCCTCCATCACTCTAATAGATGAGTGAGCATGATAACATTATAAGTTTTACAGGTAGCTACACAAATGCGAAAGCTAGTATCCTCGGATGTTTAAAAATCACTCATGAGCGTTATCGAGCAAAGGACTTTGAGAATACAAGAATGATTCATGTATTGATTACAATTAATATTCATCATTATAAAATACATTGAAATACTGTAATAAACAAAACATGTCTGTCATTTTAATTTCATCGATAATTAAATTTCATACTTTAACATATAAATGAATTTCATATCTAAAGTTCGTTAATCTAGAGGTTCCTCAGTACGACGGTATTTTTGGATGTGACAAGAGGCGCTTATAAGAGTTAAATAGGTTGTACGACATATAGTAGCAGTAAACATATTATCGTATATAAATGACATAATAAGTGAACTTAGAACGAGATGCCATGTGTGAGACATAAAACCCAATGAAAAATAGATGAGATGTTTCAGAGATACGGCCCAAAGACATCACAAGGGACGAAAGATTATACGCAATAAATTCGAGATTTTTGGAAACTTTGAATACAGTCTCCAGAGCGGCACGGGTTAAGCATGCTCCAATGTGGCTCAAAACTTGGCTATTAAAAAGATCTGCGGAAGACTGATATTTCTGCTGGGTTCCCGTTGACAAAATCTGTGATATAATTTGTCTCACCCCTAAAGTCATCTACGTCGCGTCACCCTCGCTAATATATATAGTATTATATAAGATATGAGTTATAATATATATACGTAATTATAGTATATATATACTAGTCACACACACCTATAGTATATGTATATAATAGTATAACTTATATACTACCATTATGTTAGGAATATCAGTGTATAATATAGGTAATATAATATATATATATATATAGATGACTGAAAGTTTGGAGCAATGATATAGGGATATATGAAGATGCATCAATTGTCTGATTATTGAAGTTTGGTATAAACCGGTGGGGGCACGGTTAATTATATGCGAGGTAAAGTCATCTAAGTCGGTTATAAAAATCTATCAATCGAAATGACATTTTTTCCTACTGAGGAAGAAAATAAGTGTAACGTACGAGTTTAAATCTTTAAGAAGCGGTTTATATACGTAAGGGAATATAGGCGGACAGTTAACGTATAGATCAGTTAACGTTAACCGTTCTTTAACAATATGTAGGTAATAGTAGAATTTGGAGAAAGATTTTTTTTTATAATAAGAGGTCCCATAAAACTAACAATGAATAAGTTGCATTAGATGTAAGCTATCAGGACACACATATAATTACGGCTTGGAGGAACCTATATAAGCCCAGATGCCTTTTCGCACCGCGTTGGCGAAATAAGACCTTCAAAGGGCGTTAAATACCTTATTAATTATATACTCAATACGGCAGGGTGTCCGTAAAAAAGAATGGTCAAGTTTTCAATGCTTTATTACACAGCATAATATATCAATTCCATATCATATCATACAATCAATAGTGAAGAGTACACGTTAACATAGTTTGACGAGCAGAAATGCATCTTGTGCCAGAAAGAATTTCCTTGAATGTGAGCGGTGGTTATCACCTCGACAATAGATAGCCTGAGTTCAGGCGATGTAGTCTTCTCTAAGGGCGTGCGCCACAATATGAACGAATAGGCGACGTCCTGACGGGTAGATCATTTTCTGTGTCCTAACAATTGATCTATATGTTGAACACTGCAATTACGAATTTAAAAATCGTGTCTTACTCGTTTTACGCTAGATTGTCTACTCCGTCAGTATGGCAAAAAACATGCCTCCGACTCGATGGTAGTAGGCAGATTTAGCAACTAACGGATGTCTTATGTAAATGGCAAAAGTAAAACACCAGAGACGGACCAATACGTTACTGTGCAGTGTAGTTGACGTATCAGGTCTCGGTTCCTGTCATAGTCCTAAGAAATCCTTTCGGAACGATTCAACGAACTGAAGGTGCCAAGAAAAGAAACAACGGATTCAGGTTGGACAGGTGTTAAGGAAAGCTTCTTACACAGTCGCTGAGCATACCGGTTGCAGTTGGTACATGCTTAAAGCACCCGACGAACATATGCTCTACGGTTAACCTTGCTCTGATGAGTAGCCTTAGCACGATCGAGAAACGATGACCTTCTAGATCGTGTAGTTGTCTAAGCGATGTAGTCCACACCCCTCTCATCACAGGGTAACAAGAGTGAATGCTCTCATTTGGAAATTCTTATTCGTATCTCTGGTCTGTAAAATTCAGCTTGAACTGAGACACAACGTGATTCCCCAAAGTTAACTTTTTCTGCGCCATATTCCGACACCAGGTCTACGGACCTTTCTTTTTCGGGAGAATCACAATCCGTAATATCTAGGTGGTTAACCTATCTCGCATATGTTACAACCAAATGCTCTTTCCACCAAATTATTGAATCGTAGTGAAGCGGGTATACATCTTTTATATATCGCAGCAAGATGGAGCCCCTCCACATTGGAGTCAAGATAGGCGAACGTGGTTTGAACGAGACTTACTCACCAGATGTCTGGGGTTGGTCATGAATGGTCCAGAAAACGGCAGAACTACATAATATTATTCTGGACCCACCCCCGGTCACCGACGTCCCGCGGTACTTCCAACGCCATGCGAATTGTTCTTCCTATGGGCGCCCAATCTTAATACGCAGAGTTGAAACGCAGAATTGAAAAATTCCGTTGTACTCCATTACTCCGGATCCCTGTTCACCCAATGTTTAGCGGAGGTAATTGTGAGAATCTTGTCAAAGACTGAATATGTATCGGCCACACTTCTCATTGAATATATCCGATTCGATGATGCGACTCACCTATTACTCATTATGGTAACCATTTGGGTAGAGTGGGGATAAAATAGGAGTATCTCATACGAATAAGATTTGAATGTTTCGTATACAACATGTTATTTAAAGAGAGATAATATGGACTATGTTTTGTCTTTTTAGCTATTCATTTTTACATAGGTTTAGGGTAATAGTTTAACAACTCTTGAAATAAAAAGTAATAAAATGCAAATGTGGAGGGAGAAATGCGACGGTCTTTCCGAGCGGAGAGGTAACAATTTTTTGTGATTCCGGCTAAATTCGGTCTCCACTACCAGAATAACACTCTCTTATTATTCATACTTTTAGTGAGAGAGAGAGAGTGTCACTATAAAAATATATATAATCATATATATAATAGTAAAACTTATTAGGAAATTAAATGCCTCGAAGAGAGGAGATATATGTATGTTCTTTCATAAAAATTTATATGAGTAACGCGATTAGAGAGATATTATATTCAAGACCTATAGTTAGCAAAAGTAATAGGCATAAGTTTACTAATAGTATACTAATCGAAAATAGAATTTAATTGTAACCATTGAGACGTGGTAGGGCAAAACAGTCACGACTATCGTCTCACTTTTTTCTTATACATGACGGGAACATATTAAATAATATAATATTGTAAGATAATGACACGAAGATGCTGTGGAATAAGTAGCACACATTAACCAGGTCAAACATCTAAATCGGCGATTAATATTCATGTACGGTACGAGAAGGTGTCTATATATACTGATGTACTGTATATGATACTGCGTCGGAGATATTTGTGAGCTGTAATGGAAGGCATGGTTTAGTAGGCTCTAATGATTATAATGGTTTTTACACTAGGAGAATAGATTATTCATATATTCCTTTAAATATTACAAATTATTATTATATTACTGGATATGTTAGAGGTATAGGTACCTCTGCAATATAAATTAGTGAAATCTCAAGGGGGTAACGGATTAAAGCAGCATGTATTAAAAAAATATTTTAACATCGTCATAACGTAATTATCAGCGTTACTTTTTTTTCTGGAAATTTTAATCGAAGCGGGGTAATATCATGAGATGTAATCGAGAAGAAATGGTAACGGGAGTTAGCGACAGCTAAACGCGTAGCGATGCGGATCTTTAGACCACCGAGATGAGAGCCCAACTGCTGTATGATTTATATAAACATGATAAGGTATATATATATACTATATATAATATATTATATATATAATATTATATATATAAAATATAAATTATGTAGATATATATATTATACTCTTTAATATAAAATATATATATATAATATTAATATATTACTATTATTGTATATATTGTATTATATATAATTCACAACCAACTTAATTGTATACCTATGTATATATAATATATAATATCATATATTATATTAAGATACTAATATGGAATATATTATATAATTATATATATAGTAATGATAAATATATATATGATTTATATTTTTATTTACAATAGTATAATTATATAATTATTATATATGTTATATAAGAAAAGCCTTTAGTATAAGAACCTATAATTCATAATCCTATAATGACCTTTATCCTTATTTATTTAAGTTATCTGGGAGAAGAATAGAACCATATATAATATATTTATAGATTTGTATAATTTAATTTTTTTTTATAGAGAGTTAAATTAATGGTAATATGATATTTAATTATATATATTAAATATTAAATATTATTATTATGATATGCTGAATTCACACACTCCACACTCCACATTTTTTAATTATTTTAGTCTTAAATATTTAATCTCTATCTGACAATATTTCACTGAGGTATGTCGCAACTTAATCAGAGGAATAGTAATGTATATATGTTAACTCTTATTAGATGATATCGTGTATTGCGCCGGATAGGTCAGGGTAACGAAGCCATGCCACATAAGCAAAGCATAGCAATGACTCGTACCTATGTTTGCGTGCGGGGGAGAAGACGACAATTTTCGACTCCACGACATCATGGTCCGCGACCATGGACCTAGTCGAGAGAGTCAGACTACAGCGGCGTATGGGGATATCGGGAGCACTTTCGGCGGGCGTACTACACTAGTGAGTCTACATTTCTTTGCTATGATGTAAATTAATGCATATATATATGAGCAGACACTCGGAGAAAGTGAGTCAGTGATCGAGAGAGAATCACTCGAGTCATAATACGTAAACCCGCTATCATCATAATGACACTAGGCTTCCGAGCGACGGACACAAGTGTGTGGCATGACTCGAATCCGTTGGAGAGTGTAGGCTAGATGAGGAATAACCTCATAGTTTAGGAATATAAACAATGTTGAGTATTTTAAGTAAAAGAATGATGAGAGAGGTGATGGATATTGATTAGAAGGGCAAATTTTTGTAATTGAGCTACGCTGTGTAAAATG